>VKOC01002921.1:0-55933 GCA_009364415.1 Spea multiplicata | reverse complement strand
ATTGAATGCATATGATAGCTGCATGGTCCCTTTACATTGAATGCATGTGATAGCTGCATGGTCCCTTTAAATTGAATGCATATGATAGCTACATAGTCCCTTTATATTGAATGCATATGATAGCTACATAGTCCCTTTATATTGAATGCATATGATAGCTGCATGGTCCCTTTACATTAAATGCATGTGATAGCTGCATGGTCCCTTTAAATTGAATGCATATGATAGCTGTATGGTCCCTTTACATTGAATGCACATTTTAGTTTTTATTAGCAGGATCCCAGCTCTTAATTTGGGAATCCGTTAAGCTTAAGGAGGTGCCTCTCACTTGTTTTGGCCGGTGGATTTATGGCCATCACCATGATTCCACCATGGCATGCGTGTTTTCCAGAAAAGGAACCATTCCAGTAATTGAGATGATAAAGATGGCCAATTGGGGTGCATTTATTGGCCAAAGTAAGCTGCTAAAGAGATCGGATGTGTCACTATAAAATACAGCTATGCATTCGTAAAAGGCTCGCCAGACACGCACAAGAACTGCCGGTTAAGTATGAGATGAAAGTAGAAGATGTCTAGTGATTGATAAGAGAATGTCTCAGACAAAATTGGTTATCGAAAGTGTCAAAAGCAGCAGAAAGTTCTAGGGAAAAGGCAAAGAATTTTAACCTTTTCATTTGGCAGATAGAATAAAAGCGACTATCTCCTTTCTGTCCCTGCGGAATGTGGGGTTTGAATGACAGAAGGGATTCAAGTAGGGAGAATAAAAAAAGACGTGAATAAAGTGGAACGCACAATTCTCACAAAAGGAAGAAAGGAGAAGGGAATTTTGTTTTTAGAATGTCTTTTAGAAATGGAAACAAGAAACAAACTGGAGCTTTTTTTTTCTCCTGCGTGATATTCTGAGATATTCCAGATATTTTTTACAGAAATTCCAACGGAAACGTTACATTGCATGTTAATAAGCATGTTAATGTAGCTTTCCATATGCTTCTATCTACTTTACACGCATACATGACTACATAACATATAACATACAGAGAATGCTCGGAAAACATGTTTTATGTAGTCATTCTTGGACTTGGTTACTAAATATCTAGCCCATACAATAACAATTGTTATGTTATATACTACATGTTATGTCCTGTCTACCCATTGTACAGCTCTATGGAATATGATGGCGCTATATATAAAAATAAATAATATTAAAAAGGACAGCATGGTGGATGTTTTGTGTCAAATATTTAAGGTTTTGAAGACATAAGGAAGATTATGACATCATCCTAACGTACAATAGAGAGGATATCCCATAGTGGTGTAGAGAGGAAAGGGGGTAAGTTAGGAACAGCCAATAAAATAATATTAACCGCGCAAAAATGTGTTCTAATTTTTCACGTTTGTGATTTATATTGAAATTTGGGGCTTTATTTAAGGCACAACAAGAAAGATAAACAATCAAAGAAGATTAGTTCCGCAGCGAAGGAGCATCAATGGGTGTATGACAGGGTAGAATCCAGAGAGAAGGAAGACAGGTGGTCCCCGCAGCTGTGCTTGGTTAATTTTATTACGCCGCAGGGCTTTAGTTCAGATCTGAAGGTCCCTTCTTCAAAGGACTTACCGGTTCCTTCATACCACTTTTTAAAATGTGATGCAGAACATGGGAGAAGTGGGTGAAGTATTAAAGAAAACGAGCACAGGAGAGCGTTTGATCAAGGAGACCATTAAGCCATGTCCACTTTCTTCACCTTTCCTTCTATAAGGACATAATTATATGCCAATGGGGTTTTTTTTTCCCTACCAAGTCTCTGCGGCAATATTAACCACTTTTTTTCCTGAGCTTTTTGTTTTCCTCTATAGGACTTTAAGATTGCTATTAATGATTTAGTATAATGACAACAATCTTGTATCCCATTCTATTTAGACACGGTAACTTTGTAGCAATTTCCTTGTATTTGCGGCTCTTTGTAATAGCCTTCGCATAAAAAATTGTTCTCTTCCCGCATACAATAGACAAACCTGTCTCGGGGGCTTGCCTTTTTTTTTTTTTTTTAGACGCTGATAATAATCAAAGCTGTTCTCCTTTTTTTTTTGTCTGTATGAACATCACAATTCCATCTCTCTCCCTCGTCCACCGAGGCCTGAATTAATATTTTTTTCAATTGGAGTGCTGTCCGAGGGGAAGCTGCCTGAAAGGAGATTGACAGGGTGCGATGTGGATTATCTTGTGTTCTCAACTCGGTCTAATTTGTGGCTTCTTGCAGGTGCTAAGGAGATTGACATAGCTGCCACCCTTGAGCACTTGAGAGACCAAAGACCAGGAATGGTTCAGACAAAGGTACCATCAATATATTCATTGGATTTCAAATATATTAATTTTGTTCCCTCTGAAATCGGTTCTTTGGTTAAATTAAAAGGAAATTCCCTCTGAAATTGCTTTCACGGTAAAATCAAAAGGAGGAAGGACATAATATAGACACCAGGCTGATTATTTTTTTTTTCCTGAACCTCTAATAAGCATACCCAAGTTATTTGTATTTTTTTTTTGTTCTTCATTTGCAATTGCTTTTAATTCTCTTAGGCCCGTGGTAAAAATCCATAGCAATTAACCAAAGATAAGCTACAAAAGGAAATTATAAGGTTCCTACAGCTAATCAGAAAGCGCAGATCAAGTTCTGATGTGCAGGATGTATTCTTAATTAGAAATGACAATCTTCGGTTCAGGATATGCTTACGTGGATCCTCGCAGACGTATTATTGTAAAACAACACAGCATTATTCCGCGATAATCTCTCATTAATTGAAATGAAAGATTAATTTAATAAATTACATTTTTTTATGAAGATAGTTAAAATATAGGAAAATGATAAAATTTTAAGACATCAGTTCTTTTGAATATAAACATAATTTGGTGATAATGCATTCCATTTCCATATTCTATCCATCTTTCGAACGTTCATTCATGGCAGTCTAAGAACCGCCACATTCCAGATCATCAGTGATCCTTCTTACCCCTATATACCATTACATAAGTTATGGTGGGTAAAGGTGATGGAAACCCTTCCATTTAAATTTAAGGGGTAGTAGAAGTATTATTAAACACTCATCTACAGACACCAGACAAGTCAGAAGGATTGTTTTTCCCTCAGAAATCTCATGGTGCTGCCACAACCACAAGGGATTCTGGGTAGGCGAATGCAAATAAGGTCAACAATGATCAGCTTTTGCCTCTATATCCACTTTATACATGGATCCCTTGATTTCACTCATTGACTAATTAACAGGCTTTGGGTATTATGGTTTTGGAGAACATCCCCATTAAATGATAAAGCCATGGATTCCTTTAGAAAACTCAAATTGAATGTATCTTATATCTTTTTATTTTTCAGGAGCAGTTTGAGTTTGCCCTGACGGCTGTGGCGGAGGAAGTGAACGCAATACTAAAGGCGCTTCCACAATAAGTATTTTACCCCAGGAAGAACCCCAGAGGATCTCTCTCATCCCCTTTTTCCCCATCAGTCTCTATAACGTTTTTTGGAAATTGTGACCTGGTGTATCATGTATTGTAGCCTCATAGATGATCGGCCGTCTAACCTTATATCTCCTGCAAAAGGTCAGCCGTTCACCGCAAAGCAGCGATATGGTGGAAGTCGTCTTATACTCCATGGCCAACATAATAAATCACAAATCATATAGAATAAAAAAAATCGAAGGAACGGGATGCCCAATTCCACGTTGCTTTGTGAATAAAATATGTTATTTGCCCCTGTCCAAAAACAAACATTGTCATCACTAGTCGTGTGTGTGATAATTGAAGTAGTTTCTGTATTTTAACTGAAACATTCATGTTTTGCTTTGCCCCCCCCCCCCGAAATCATTTGCCACAGTGAAGGATGATTCAAGACAGTAATCAGTCTTAGCTCCTCAGTAAGAACTGCAATGAGTTCTCCATTATGCTTTGATTTCAAATATAGTTTCCTCTCCATAAGCAGATCTGAAGAAGCACAAGTGAGAATGTCCAGTGAAAATGATGGCATATTCATATTCATCATCGTAAGCATGGATCAGGCATACACAGAGTGTCACGTATGTTCCTGCAGCCCCTGTGGCGCACGTGACCTCAGGTCCTTGATGCCTCTAAGGCCACTTGGTGCACCACTTCTATAGTTATATTGTTATTTTGTTACCAGGTATGTGTAACATCTGTTATCACATCACCGGATTGGTTGTGTGCAAAATGGCACCTTTCACATAATTGCTTCAAAATATGACTGAGCGTAAACAAGTTCTGGTATCACGGAGTCTCCGGGTGAAGCCCTGCTTCCCCAGTTCTTCAAGTCATTTTCCTCGAAGTGGCGAGGCGTGTAGCTATGCCCGCTCACCCACTCATGTTCTGCCTATTTTCTTCTGATCTCCACTCACATTCCCTGCCACACAAGGCATTCCGGATCTTAGCGCGACCCCCACTTAAGGCTAGCCCGGCCCCGGCACGAGGCTATCCCTCCAGACGAGAGCTCTGTGAAGCCTGCCAGGTATAAACATCCGCAGTGACATTGGCTCCTAATGAATAGGCCCTGCTAAGCGCCATTTCACCTATCTTGGAGGTTCTTTCCTCTTTTGTTGGATGCCAAATATATAAGCCGTGCTGACTGAAGGGCGGAATAATAAATAACATTTTTCTGCAGAAGCTGCTTTTTTGCCAAGTGTTTTCTTTAATAAGATCTACCCACCTCCTACGTGGTTTTTTTTTTGTATACCTCCTTCGGCTAAGACGGCAAGGGTTGCTCCTTTTCGGGGGTGAGACATTGCGATTCGGATGTTACATTCACCCCACTATTCATATAGGTTATATTGCACATTCTCAGGCTCATGTGGGCCCTTCTGTATGTATTATGTAGGATGTGGGTCACACAATCTGTTTACTGTACTACGTCAGATAATAAGGGACTATTAGTATTAAATGACTGATTTCTGACTTGAATTATACTTTCTTTTTAATGTATGAACCGAAATGTCCTTATGTTCATTGATTTCTATTAATTGTGGTGATGAAATAAAACTTTTACCTAGACCAATGTTTTCATTGATTTTTGAAGTACTGGCATACAAAGCTACAATCATCCTGTCCCTTGGATAGAATAACATTAGACCACACAAAGTAATAATTATAAAGAAAAACGTTATTTATGGATGCTGTAATAATGGTCGCCTTTTATAGGGTCCTAGCCGGCTCCTTAGAGAGCTTACTCTACGCTGCACGTTCTCAAAATGCAGCATGCCATACCGGCTGCGGGGGTAAATAGTGGGGGGCAGTTGGGGTGCTAACCTGGGCCAGACAAAGGGTAACTCCCAGCCACAATACGTCACTGTTCACTAGGCCGTATGCACCATAGCATATACAATAATACAAGGTTTCAGCTGCCAAAGGGGCCTTTACCCTATTGACAAAGGTTCCTATAGGGCTGGAATATTTATTTTTTTAATATAAAGGTAAGGAACGTAAGCATGGATGGAATAGGCATAAGGCCATCACGACCCTAAGATAAAACCTAGGGCCGAGTAAGGTTTTAGGCAGATAAACGTGTAAAACGTCAGAAAATTACAGAAACCAAGGGTAAACATTTGCATAAATAAAAGGGATTCTGATGAAAAGTTTGAAATGTTGTCTTATCACCATAGTAACCAACAAAATGTCCATGCTGATCGCACCATTCCATTGTTGGTTAGGGCGATAAAACCTACTTTTTAAACTTTGCATCAAATGATGGGTTTATATCTGTTTATATAAATACATTCTACCCGCAAATACATACAATATATAAATAATTATTCAATAATCATTTTTCCTAAGAGATAACCGCAATTCATTTCTTCCCATCTGTGATAATAATCATGTTATTCGCTATTCCTTTGTTCACCCCAGAAAGAGAAAATATCATTAAAAGCCTTTGTCCGCCTTGGTCGCTACTTCACACGGAACATTATTTCTCAGTCGACAAACAATTACGAGTAACGATGTATTATTTTACCTGGAAGTACTTTCGTTATTGTGAATTTTGTAGCCGTTTATAAAGTGTCTTACTTTCCAACGCTTCCAATTTTTGTACCGGCTCTCTTTCGATTTTAGAACTAAATGGAATTTGTGACGGACGATGTAGAAAGACAGATTATTTCTATGCTAGAATAATATTCAGTGATTAAAAAAAAAATTTAGGAAACAAAAATGAACCATATTCAGAGAGCCAAGATGGCTTCCCTTTTCTCGATCTTGATTCTAATGATGAGCTCACAGCCTGTTTCGTACCGGTGTAAATGTTTAACGTCTATCAGACCTAGATATCAATGAGGGAGGTATATGAAGTCATCAACAGCACCAGCTATTTATGAAGGTTGTGCATTAAATCTTTTAGAGGGGTCCGTTTTGACATTCCAATAAATAAAAGGACCAAAACCGAATAAATCATACATTTCTTGTCTAGAAACACATTTGCCTACCATCAATGTGCCCCTCTTTGGAAAGGACAGTCTCTCTTTGGGCCCCTAATTCATGTGCCCTCTTTCACTCCCCTGATGCCCTAGGAGCTCAGAGTGCTTGCTGGGTATGAGGGTATCGCAGGGCTTTACTGCCCTAAAACCCACAATAATGTGTATTAAGACAGTAGAAAATGGGTTTATAAATTAAATTGTGTAACTTATTACTCATGAAAATCTACCAATAGGTCATGAAGTCCCTTAGAAAGCCTGGGTGAAATTCTACCTGCAGCTATATCTCAACTCGAAATGCCCCCCTTTTCACCCCGTTTGAAATATTGGGAGGTATACATTTGGCATATAGATTTCTCACCAAAATGAACAAAAATCTAGGTAATATTTTCCAGGACTCCCCATACTTCAGCTCCTCAGATCATAGAAGCCCAGAGAGGATCATCATCTCACGTCCTTTGGCAGCCTGTCCTTTTGATGTAAAATAAATTACGTTATTGTCACTTAAATGTAGAGCATATAAAATAATCTATACAATGTGCGTAGCACCTAATAAATCAAGTGAAAAGTACATATTTACTGGATCTGTCCCACATTGGTGACATCACTACATGGCCCCTTATGCAAATTGTGCAGTAGTATATTTGCATGTTGGGTCTCATGGTGATGTCATAAATGGTGGACAGTGCAAACAAATTCAAAGCACATTTCCTCTATTCTGTAACTACTGTTTAGGTGGCAGAGTCCCTAAAATATGGTTTTCCTAGCGTTTTTATAAAATCTATCTTGATTCACATATTTTTTTCACCGGGTGGAGAGAATCAGTTGTTAATTGCTTTGTTACTGAATGTTTCTGATTTTTCTGATTTTTTTGTTTCTTTTTTAAAATGTGATTTTTATTAAAAAACAAACAAACCGACAATTGTCATATGAGTGGGGGAGACGTCACATGATATTTTAACTGGGATGTGTTCTGTATTGTAATAGGCTAATCAGAATACGCTATCTAATATACTGCAGACTTCCTTTTTTTAATTTTCAAATTAAAAATACCTTGTGCCACACCAGCAAAAAATAAAACAAAAAAAATGAAATAAAAATGACTCTTGTTTGTATATTGGTGCATGCTCATTGTAATGACACATTGTTCTGAATTTTCTTCAAATAATTTCTGAATCTTTATATGTATATATTACAGCAAAGTATTTTGGTCTACCTCTGTAAAAAAAAATTGTGAATAAAGTCAAGTTGTCTGTGGAGTATTGTGAATACTGCAGAATGTTGTCTCTGTCTTTTCTTAATTTCCAATTGAATGATTAAAAAAAAAATTAAAAAAATATATTTCTGTCCCCATCAAATTAAAGACACAATTAAAGAGATTTTACAGTTTAAAAATGACTTTGGCTTCCCTAAAAAAAAAAATTATAAATATTCTGCCGCAATCAGATCCAGCTCTATGGTTTCCAGCACCCTGGACAGTGGCGCTCCATGGCCTTGGCTGACTGGGGCTCCCTGGAAGCACCCATGTGCAATGGACTGGCAAAAATGGAGAACACTGGTCTTCCCATTAGGAGGGACTATGACGAGTTGGCACAGTCCTCCATTAATTGCTTCGCCTGGCGCTGCCCATCCATAAAATGCGTCATATCCCGCTGCTCAGAAGATGGATGGTGTGGCGGAGGGGTCAGTCTGGTTGCGCTGCCCTGGGCAGAGTCGAAGATAAATATGGCACTGACCCTAGGGTAATTATATCGTCAGTGCCCCCAACCAACTCAGAATCCCAGGCAGCTGCATAGATTGCCCATATAGTAGGACTGGCCCTGGCTGCAAGAAAAGGTGTTTTTTTTCTGTTGATGCCACCTCATAGCTGATCAACCAATGATACACAATAATACTGCGAGTATATGCCGTATCCAATCAGCACAGGCAGGCCAATGACTTTCTCCAGCTGTCCTTGCAGGTTAAAAACGACTTTTTAATTATTACACAAGTAAAAATCCTTTATATTAAAGGCACGTTTCCACGTACTCAGTATTGGAGACATCATGCCCTCTCGACTTAATTTTTCTCATTGAAAAGTTTTGCAGAGAAAACTTAATAAGCGAGTAAATAAAAAAACAAGCCCAGAAGTCAGGGTAACAGCTTTTAACTTTTAAAAAGTATAATTACGGGAAATGTCAAATTGATCTTGGAAGATCAGATTAAAAGTTTATTCAAATAGATCATTTACATACATGTAATCGTATATACAGGATAAATATTGTCAATCATTTTATTATACATTAAGCCAGGCCTCATACTTACCCATAATGCTGATCCAGGGGCATATCGAGTCCTGCAGCGTGCGACCTCTGACCGGATATGGCTGTGAGGGTATTAAAACGAAATGTGTGGCCCAGGGCTGGCCCAAGACATTGTGACGGCTGAATCCAAGGAAGAACTGCTGCCTCCCTACCAAAACCATGCCCACATTCATTATGTTATATCATGATTAATAAATTCACTCTCTCTCATGCTCTCTCACACTCTTTCCCTCTGAGCGTCTTCCTACCCTCTCCTCCGACCGATTCCATGTCCTTGTCTCCTTTCCCGCAGCTCCACTTCTCCTCTTGCCTCTTCTTGTTCTCCTGTCTTCTTTCTTCGTCTGCTTCTCCTCGTGTTTTCTTTTTTTTATTTATTTATTTGTATTTCCAAGAGAGATAGGGTACAGAAAGGAAAAAGGGAGTAGGGTATTGCACAATCCACAATCATATTATTTGTATATATACTCATATTTCTCTTCTCTATCATATTGTTCCAATACAGGAGAAAAAAAAAAAAAAAAAATATTATTTATGAGACATTAAAAATGTGGTTTATTTTTGTGATCCAGTCCTCATATATTATTTTTCTTCGGTGATGAGTGGGGCCAAGCCAGCCAAGTCCTTTTTCCATTTGTAATTGGAATAGTAACTGATTTTTATATTGTATAATAGAGAAATTATAGTCATTCTTCCAATTTCTGGCTATTAAAATTTTGGCTGCTGCCATAGAGTGGGTTAACAAAATTTTTGTTTCTATAGGTAGTGTTGTAGGGAATATATGGAAAAAAGCATACTCAATGGATTTAGTCACTTTACTTCCGATTAGTTTTGTAACTAAATCAAAGATCTCATCCCAAAACTTCGATACTATATTGCATGACCACCATATGTGTATGTAGTTACCTTTTTCTTTAAGGCATCTCCAGCATGTATCTGGAGTCCCAGGAAACATTGATTTTAGTCTAACCGGAGTCAGATACCAATAATTTAAGAATTTGAAATGATTCTCCCGGATTAGCACAGAGTGGATATAGTTATGGGTAATGGATAACGCATTCTGCCACATTTTTTTTGAGATCGAAATTTGCATGTCCCTTGTCCATCTGTTAATGATCTTTCCCATATCCACTTCGTCTAACATTGTTAATACTTCAAAGATTTTTGACATTAATTTCTTACATTCTTTCCCGTTGAATAGCTGACCTAATTTTTGATGTAATTCTAGATTTGCCTTATATAATGAATGTTCTACAAAGTTTTTTATTCTTAAATATGAGAAAATCTCAGTTGATGGTATCTGGAACTGTTGCGTAATTTGAGCAAAATTTTTAATCGAATTATTAAGCATAATGTCTTTTATTTTATTAATCCCCGCATCTTTCCATTTTGCTAGTAAAATATCTTGTAAATTCTGCTCAATAACCTCTATGCTGACTGTATCTAATATTTTATCTTTTAGACCGAGGTTTCTTTTTATTTTAATCCACTCTTGTATAATCTCACTGCAAATAGTGCTGTTGCTTAATTCAATTTTTTTCTTCATATTAAGTTGGGAATCCCACATACTTGTATGTAAATTTTTATTTCCTAATAAATATTGTTCAATCTTATACCACGCTTGTGTCTTATTAATTTCTAATTGCATATTATGAATATGCATTACCATGCATGCCTCGTATGCGCGTTTTATCAGAGGGTAACTTAATCCCCCTCTTTCCGGTTTTTGAGCCAGTAGTTTCATTCCTAATCTGGGTTTTTTATTCTTATTGATGAATTTATTAAATGAGGTCTGGATCATGTAAAGCCAGGATGTTGGCATTTTTAACGGTAGGTGTCTAAAGAGATATAACCATTTAGGTAGAATGTATGAATTAATTATATTTATCCTGCCCACCCATGAGTACATTGTATTCTTCCAGTTCTTTAATAGATAGTTTGTCTCCTTAAAACAGGCGAGAAAATTCCTTTCCATTATATTTTGTACATTGGGACACAGTTTTAGACCTAAATAATTCAAATCTTGTAGCACTTCTTTAAACTTATATTCTCCATGGATTGTTTGCTTAATATGTAATGGGGTGTTTAAATAAAGGATTTCAGTTTTCCCTATATTTAATTTGTAGTTCGAAAATACTGCGTACTCATTTATAATTTTCATTAGTTCTTTTATAGAGGTGCCTGGATTTTCCAATGTTAGTAAGATATCATCTGCGTATAGGCAGATTTTAAATTCCTCTTGTGTTGAGGCTATACCCTTTATTATTTCATTATTCCTAATTACAATAGCCAGAATCTCAATTGTTAATATGTAAAGCAATGGAGATAGGGGACAGCCTTGTCGGGTACCATTCTTAATGTAAAACCAATCAGATTTAATATCTTGGCTTACAATTCTAGCTGATGGATTGGAATATAAGGCTTTAATTGCTGATAGGAAACTCGTGTTTTCTTTCTCCGTACACAAGGAATGGGGCAGAGGCCGTCCCCGTGGCTCTGCCATTTTATGGAAGTGCACTGAAAGGCTTAGAGCAGGGATCCCCAAACTCGGCCCTCCAGCTTCTGCAGGACTTCATCTCCCATAATGCTCCTTCAGCTAAGGGGCTGGCTGAGGAGTATGGGAGATGTAGTCCTGCAGCAGCTGGAGGGCCGAGTTTGGAGATCCCTGGCTTAGAGTAATGCAGATACACCGAAAGAACATGCCTTGCCACCTGGGTCCCATGAACCCACTGGGACCCATGTAAGGGCCAGCTATGGTGTGGTCATGCATATACAGCTGGCCGCTGGCTTTAAAGTGTCAACTCTTTTGGATCAAGAGTAGGAAGGTTAGGTAGAAGGGTTGAACTTGATGGACTTAGGTCTTTTTTGAACCTTATGTACTACGTAACAATGTATCTCCGTAACACCCATTACTCATCCCCAGTCCAGCTCTGCACTGGCCACATTATGACGGTAATGCATCTGCTAGTACTTCGTAGGACAGTTTGGGTAAAATCGGGTCCCTTTCAAATTCCATTTTATGCACCCTTACAAAATCTTACATCCCCTGCACTATAGGCAGCCATCGTATGTTTACAAGTGCTTAGCCAAATGGAAAATGATAATACAGTTACTCATTCAATCAGAAGTACTTTTTTTCCACTTTCATTTCTTGGAGCAGAAACCTTGAAATCGATATTTAGCTGTAGTAACCTTAAGTAGTTCAAGTAACAGCTGGACAACTTGTGATGAATGATATTGAATATTGGAAGACGGATAACGGCAGACCCAAATCTTTCCTCTGATTGGCAGAATCTTCCAGGTTTCTGGTTTTCTCCTAAAGAAACTCAGCAGGAAATAATAATTTTATCTTGTGGCTGAATCAATGTTTCCAGCTGCTTGTCTGTGACAGGCGGGTGTATTGACCAAGACCTTTTTAAATAACAATTTCACATTGCTTTAGGAGTCCAGCTTAGCAACTTTCCCGTGACCTTGGTGAGTTTTACCCCTGCAACTTCAATAATGTATGTCATTATTTCTTCTAGACACTTCCGTGGCGGAACAGAGAGAAGCGGTTCTAATCTTAGGTCTACAAATGCACAAAAACCGGCATAATCACGTTGAAAAGATTTAGAGGTCAACGTCTACCTTGTCCATATTAAGATTCTTGTGACATGTAATCAAGCAATTAATATAATGCATCATTAAGCAACATTCTGTATAAAATCGTTCTTTTTCTTTTGTTTTTTTAAGATTAGTAACATCAAGCGCAATAGAGAAAAAATATGTATGAACCTTTGACTTTATGTTGCTGAAAAACATTGCGGAAGGGCCAGGCAGGCGACCCTGGTATTTTAAAGATGGCGGCCGCCCGATGGCGTAGCGTGTGGCCGGCGTATCCAGCCATCGGCCACAAGCGCCAGCATCAATCTGCCACTGGAGCCCCATGCCGAGTGCGCATG
Organism: Spea multiplicata; assembly: GCA_009364415.1. Classification (NCBI taxonomy): domain Eukaryota; kingdom Metazoa; phylum Chordata; class Amphibia; order Anura; family Pelobatidae; genus Spea; species Spea multiplicata. The sequence goes on along the minus strand of VKOC01002921.1, from coordinate 43,215 downwards.
TAGTTATAATATGAACGCGCAATATTGTTGCATGCATCATATTGAGTAGGTTTTAATTCCAAAAATGTGCAGAATTCCATGAAAATAATAGAACATAATGTTTTCTACAAAATTAGAGCTTCTAAATGAGCAGATGCAATCTATCTATGAAATGGGGACATTCAATTAAAAAAAAAAAGGTTAATCAATTATTTTCCTGGAACGTATTCAATAACCGGTATTTTAATTAAAAGCCTTGTTTTCTTTTATAGCAGAAATCAAAAAATTTTTGTAGAAGAAATTACTATGTTTTATATATTATACAAAGAATACAGTATTTCAAGATGGAAACAAATAATTTGTTATCCAATTAAAATAACATTCAACAACTTATTTGGCTGTTTTGCCCCATCGTTTTGTTTAATTTCAATAAACTGTGAAGATATATACCGTATATATATATATACTGTCATTTAAAAAGTTTGAGGTCACTTAACTGTTTTCATGGGAAACAAGCATATTTCTAGCTGTAACATAATTGCAAAAGGGAAAATTGGCCTTTAAAACAGGATGCAAACACATAAAGGCCATTGGAACACAGGAGTGATGGGAGTGATAAAGGGCCATTGGAACACAGGAGTGATGAGAGTGATAAAGGGCCATGAACACAGGAGTGATGGAGTGATAAAGGGCCTCTGTACGCCTATGAAGAGATTCCATTAAAAATCAGCCATTTCCAGCTACAGTATTCATTTACAACATTAACCCCGTCTGTGCTGGATTTCTGACTCATTTCATGTTGTCAAAACACGGCAATTGTTAAGTGACCCCAAATATTTGAGTGATAGTGTACATTTGATAGTATATATATATATATATATATGTCTTCATCATCAGCTCAGGTATGAAGGGTGTCCAGGTTTAAACTCTGTTCCCTAAATTTCTAGATAAAAACCACAAAAAAGATTTCAAAGCCTGTTTTTTTTAACATAACAAAACAGCCCACGGCTCACTCCAACACCTCAAATGTCTTTAGACGCTACCTTTTCCCATTTTTTGTGTGGTGGGAGCTCCAGTCTATAATTCTCTATAGCAGTAGGTGAATGGAGTCTGTGTGAGATACGTAGAAGTGGTCCGAACCTATTATCTTTACATAGAGAGCCATGAATATATTTATTCCAAAGGTAATAAAATAAATGGAAGCTTAAAACCTGTGTTTTTTGTAAAACTGCATATTTTTGATTCCACTATTATACTCGGCATGTCGCCAATAAAAACATATGTTTCTTTTCCAGCAATACATTTGCTCCTTAAAGTGACTTCCGAACAATGGCAAAACACTTTTACTTTGCTTTCTATATATACATTTATTCGACTTCCATGTTTGTTGAAAAACTCTATTATTCTTTCGACTTTTTTTAAGAAAAAAAACTATTATTAAGTCATGTGGGGAACTGTGGGCTGTTTTGTTATATTAGAACAACAGGGGGATTTGGGGTTTTTTTTTGTGGTTTTAAATAAAATAAAAATTGGCATACCGGTATTTCGGGGGGGGGGGGTCAGAGATTAAAACTTAGGAAAGGATTTGTAGTAAAACAAAAATATCAAAATAGGGTCTCTAAACAACATTAATATAAGATAAAGAATATAATTTTTTTTAAGAAAAATGATAATTAGTACATTTAGAGCTACTGGAGAAACCCAATGAAATATTTCCACTCATTGCTCAACATTTGGCACCATAATTACTCCAGGTTTGATAAAAGTGGCCCTTTAACTGAAGTTCATGAAAATATGAGACTGGAATAAATCATCATAAGATTTACTAATTATAAACATGTCCCGTGGTCTTTAGTCAAGCTTTGATTTATATGGCTTTGGAGCCGTTGGCATTTAACTGATGCAAGGTGAGTCGTAAGTCTTCGGTAGTCTCCGTACCCCATGGAGGTCTAGCTGGGGCTGAGAAGACCTCATCAGGACAGATCTTGGTTGGTTCTGATGTCATAACCCAGCACTTAAGTTTAAAATAATGCATAGGGCTCCACGTATCTGGGTCAGATATTCCTGTCCATGGTGTTTTAGGTAGAGATCTACCTGCTAGACCACCACGGACGCCAGGATTGATCAGAAAGTGATAGAAATATGCAAATTTATTAAAACAGAGATGGTTACAAAATTTCATCTACATACACATAACTGGCCAGGTACTGGCATAGGACTGCAATCAATGCTAGCTGTAACTGGCATTGAAAAAAATATATAATATGTGACGGTTGATTGTATGGTCGCTGCAGATGGTTATACTCGTCACAGTCAAATATGTTAAATTTACTTGCAGGATTAAATTAGAGTGTGGATCTACGTGCTCCAAGATTTAGAAGAGTTGCAAAAGAAGTCAGATCCAAGAAGAGGGGTAACTGAAGGCCAAAGGAGCAAGAGCATGATTGGGTAGGAAAGAGCTGGCATTCCTGACAATTACCCCAATGCTACCTTTTTTTCCATTAAATAAAGAGACTTGGATAGGATGGGCACTTATAGGATGGGCACTTCGTGTGTATTGTGCATGTTCTCCACCAAATGTGTGGGCAGCTACAACTACTGGCCTGCACCGCTGGCTCCTCATTGACGTTTACAATGTAACAGCGCTTGAACTAAGGACTATTAGATTGAAATGGGTTTAAATGCCTAAACCAATGTTTGGGTATTTCCTAACGCCACTGTCAGTGCTGACATTGAAGGAGGGCTCTTCTGTGCAACAGAGACGGTGAAGAGACTTTATGGATCCTGCTGAGGGTCTATGAGAAGATCCTTCTGCAACTGATCACACAGTTATGTAAATGGACTTAACACGTTGGACCTTCCTGTGAGCTCTATGTTTAGTGAATATGCTCAAATCATCTCCAAGTGCAATGCAGGGATGATCTTATACTTGTCAGATACTTACTTTGCCATTACCATCTCCATGGATTTGTGAGTGGACCTGATGGATTTCTTTTAACCCTTTGAGCGGGTGATAGGTATGAGTTTTTGTTTGTGTTATATTTTAAAGTAATACCCTTACAATATTATCACCGCGTTACACAGTAGTAATATAAAGAACGAAAGCTTTCTTGGACTGCTGAGCTGAGTCCTATTTATGGGTAATAAATGCAGAGTTTGGCGTGAAAGTCATAAAGCTAGAGATACGCTGCTTCCTATAAGTGAGTTTTCTTATTTAATCCCCATGGAGCACATTACACGTTTCCAATGCTAGAGGAAGCCACGCATCGGCCAGAAGTTCTTAAAACGGGTGAAAAGCATCTATTATTAGTCCACTTGGATTAAACCTGAAAGGTCTAACAGGTCACTTCAAAGAAAATATATTTGTGCTCCCAGAATTTGGATAATAAACCGAGAGCAGCGAGACAGCAAGCGTTTTCACGCTGACCTTTAAGAGAATGCTTGACGTTTACTGCTAAACTAGCACTTAATCCATAAGGTCATGATAAAAAAAGCCGGCCGAGGCCTCGTCAGCAGAGAAACGGCGAAAACTGTACCCCAAATGACGTGCAAGGTTTAGGGGGGCTACAGAAACGAGTGAGCGCTCATGAAATCTTATTTAAAGGGACGGTACCAGCAAAAAATAAGAAGATACTCAGTTAAATCGGCATTATAGCATGCGATTATTCTTTCTATGTTTCATCAAGTTAATAGCATAGCTGATTTGATGACGCTAGTTGTGCCATCTTTTGCCATGGATCTCAGGTTAAAAATTCCCATCACTATAAAGACGGACAAAGATGGCTTTCTTGGTTGGCGGAGGCCCTCTCTACTCCACGGGGATATTGTGGGTCGGATATTTCCCTGTGATAGCTGGCGAAACGCGTTGAGGATCAAACTATTCTACAAGGATGATGGACCTCAATTTGAGGAAATACTACATTATATTCTATTTTGTGCCGTCAGATCCTGTAAGTGTGGAAAATCCATTGTGTCACCTTATATATTTTAAAGCTATACTGCGCCTTACATTTGCTTTATATTTGTTTGATGAGAAATACAGGTTCACACTATATGTTTGTTTCTTTTTTCCCTATATATATATATATATATATGTATACAGTATATGTGCCCTTTTGTGGCTTGATTTGTTGTTTCTAAGTATTTGAGGAGTACTGGAGGGTCAGCTTATTATTTATTGACTGAGGGGCATGGAAAGATGTCATATGTCATCATTCCCCGGTGGTGACATCAAAAGCTTAAACAGGCTGGCTTCAAGAGTGGTCTCCAACTTCCAAAGTGGACCATTGAGAGTTGGAGCAAAGATCCCTAATCCTTGATTGCCCCAACACGGCAATCTGCCCACTGGGGATGAAAAGCAGCGCTGGCACTTTAAGGCCAGCGGGCACAAAATGATGGACATTTGGCCACCAGCTGGATTCCGTTGGCTGCATGTGGCCGCATAATGCAAAAACCTGCTAGTAGGGGCAGTAAGGGTAAGTACGGGGAGCTATTGGCCAGCAGCTCAATGGGCATTTGCCCAGTGTGCCAGTCCGAGCCTGACTACAAAGAATTTCTTTTAATAGCTTAGTTTTGCTAAACAATTCAGTTTTAATAAATAACTTTACGCCGTGGGTAACACTGCTCCCCTTTAAAATAATTGTGGTATTATTAATATTTCCAGCCTTTGAAGTCCTTGAGAACCTTTTATTGTTTGCAGAAAAATCTGAATTCGTTTTTTTTCTTTAAAACTCTCCACTTTCAGGCCCGTTCTCGCAGTTAATGATGAAATTATGCCAGCTTTTTTTTTTTTCTTTCTAAATATGTCGTTGCCAAACATTGCTTTTTTTCTGGAAATAGATCAATTTTAATTGCGTGGTGTTTTTATCTAAAAACAAAGTTTGTATTTGATCTTTGATCCAGAGAGCGCGTTGCATTCGTGGATTGAATTTACATTATTTTTCATTTTCTATATAAAAATAATTGGCGATGTATAAATACATAAAGGCTAAACTAATCTATCTTTAAATGCATTTATCACTAATAAATGTAACGATTGCCAGGGAATAAGAATAAAGTTTAAATTTATTGGTGCAGATTGTCTACTTCTTAGTAATTATTTATAACAACCCATCATAAACAGATACAACGCACCAAACAGCTTGTAAAATCCTATGTGAACGAGCTGAATGTATTCTCGCTCTCCCTGAATGCATTCTCTCATAGTAAGTACTTTAATATGCATTTTTAACGTTGCCGCCCCTCCCCCACGCGCTACAATTCTGGAAGGAAAGTGCTCCCATTGAACTCAACGGGAGCACAAAATGCGCATGCGTAGAAAGACCTAGTTAGACCAATCTAAGCGACGAAGGCTGCTCTTAACCCTTGGTCCATAAGCAGAAAAGTTCTGGGACTTTGTGACTCAAAAATGCTTCTGCATTCCATATGACAACATTAAAAAATTCTTGACATTTTTTTTTTTTTAATCTTTTTATTGAGTTTTCCATAAAAAAAAAAAAAATCAAAGCAACAAAAACGTGACCCCGCGAGTAAATTCTTGACATTTTAATCAGAAAAATAATACATATATAAAAACAGAACGCTTCAAGGTATGGATAACATATATTAAAGCGCAAATATAAGTTAAAAGCCACTTTAAAAGATAATGGAAAAAATAAATTAAAAAAAGCTAAATTGTGGCGTATGAATTGTATCAGACTGACAGCACCAGGCAAGATTCAAAAGGTAGTTTAAAGAGCCGCTGCATTTTCATGTAGATAAATGAAATTAATGCGTTTTTGGAATAATTTTTTTGAGTTTAAAAAAAATGATACAGAGATATTGTTGAAGGCTGAACAAAGGAATCTCAGTAATTGGTATCAATTTGTAGACAAAAGGTGCGTGGAGTGTATTTTTTCTAATACCATGGTAAGTAGCAGAGATAATGCTGTCTTATTGAAGTGCTGACTGCTGACCTTGTGCAGAATACATCAGAAAAGTTTTGTGGTTAAAATAATATATACCTTGGTTAAAATACTGGAAGTAAATTACATAGCGTATCACCGAGAAGGGACACGTCTCTCCCAGAGCCGGCCTTAGGTGTTCTGGTGCCCTGCGCGGACTACTCCTCTGGCGCCCCCCCCATCCATAAAAAAGAAAGGAATAAAAACTTGTAACAAAACTCCTGTTTCTCACTATCTATCCCCCTGTATCACTATCTACCACCTCTGCCCCTTCTCACTGACCCCCCTCTTCTCACTGACCGGCCCTGGTCTCTCCCATCACCTTCATCATCATTCTGGTCATCAGCCTGTTTTTTGAAGAATATATAGATTTATGTACTCTTCTAATCTTTTCTTTACATTGGGAGCACCTGTAACATCGCGACGACTGATCCCTCCGTGTTAGCAGGGATCGGATTTTCCTGCATGCCAACCAACTGATCTTACAGCTCACCGCATTTCACTTGACTAGTGGAATCCTCAACTTCGGTGTCCATGGGTGTCCTTGACCACCTGGACACCCAATGCAGATAACGATGACCGCAGCATTAATTCATAATCCAGAAGACCTTTCCCTAATGTATAAAAATGAGTTCTACAGGAGAAAAACTACTACGCATTGACGTTCTCCAATGGTTTCAACTCTTGTACCACCATTTGAAGGCCACCATAAATAAAATAATAATAACAATAATAATAATAATAATAATAATGATGAAGGCAGCTGCCCCTCACACACTTTTCGCCGCTCACGCCCAAATGGGAACGGATAAGAAATTACTATATGATACCAAAGTCAATCTTTTTAAACCCTGGATACATCTGATCATGATGGACGCGGTCATGGAAATTGATCCAGAACATTACTCCAGAACCCATGTTGGGAAATTCTAACCTAAATAAAAAATAACAGAAACAAAATGGTCCAGGAGAGTACTTTATATATGATAGGAACAGCGAGGAATAAGAGTTTCTTGCTCCTCCTGCTGAGATTCAAGCAATAAAGAGTTTTGCCGAGGCAGAGATGCATTTCGGATTAAGTTATAGATTGCATGCTGGTGTAAAGCTGCTTGGCGAGAAACCAACATCAAGTAGGAGTCTTGGTTACAATAACTATGTTCAGGGAAAAAAGGGAAATTACGCTTTCTGGGCTTAGATCTCTAAAGGGATTGTCAAATGTAAACATTTTAGCTGCACTCCTTACGTGATCTTTTAAACCCTTATTAATCAATAGGGTGACCAATGCTTTTCACATCTAAGCATTGACTATTATACATCATGGACTTATAATCATAAAGGTCTTCTATAAGTTTCTCCATATATCAATATAAGAAATGTTTCCATGCGAGAATTAACCAATTAATGACAAAGCCCGTACATGTACGGGCTCAAAATGCACTGTTTTCAAAGGGGTTTAGGGACCGCCCATTGTCCTTAAGGGGTTAAACATGTAACCTTACAGACAACGTATGGGGGTCATATTAAAAGAAATTCTGAATGCTGGTGATGATGCGTAAATTATCAAATAATTTCAAAGTAAAAAAAAAAAAGATTATGGGAAGCTTATGGGATTTATGCCAATATTCAAGTGCTCATGGCTAATGCAATTTGTGTTATTTTTATACGTGAAATTAGCCCAATTCTCACAATTTACAGAGAGGTGAATTGACTCCGAGTTCAGTGATTGCTCTGATCTTCTCATCTTGCTAAATTGTAGCTCTGTGCCGGTTATGTTCAACATTTGCATGATATGGTAGATTAAAAAAAAAAGTGCTTGAACTTCAGAAGCGCGATATCTAGCAAGGTCTGATCCTGAACGCCATGGACTACAATTCCCAGCATTCACTCTAAACTACAACTCATACAATGCTCTGCAAAATACAATGCCCATTCCACCAGAGACCACCAGCCATAGCACTGATCGTTTATATAGTTAAATCAGCGAGATTTTTATCCAATTTCTGGCCCGTTAAGTTACATAATAAAGTCGGTGAATTCAAATTTTCCCCCAAACCCACCTGGAACCTCACGTCTTAGTAAATAAGCCCCAATAATGTGCAGCAGCTTGCACGCCCGGCATTTCATATCTTTATACCAAACACGTTTTTTTTTCTTGAATCGTTTATTCTTCCAGAAGGGTAATATTGATGAATAATATGAAGAAATGAAAAGCGTCCTATTGAGAAACACGTTTTAATGCACACCGCTGTTTAGTGAATCTAATTATAATATGGAATTGAATGTCTTGGTGTTATTACTTTTCTACATGGTGCAAACTTACTTTTCGAATGCCGTGTTTGGGTGTTTGAAGTTATTAGGAATACCTTGTTGCAATTATCTTTATTTTTCAGCAGATAGATGAAGTTGTCTCATTTTTCACATACAATAAAAGTATGTTGTTTTTCTGTGGTGTATGAGATGATGTGAATTCCTGACAGTGAATTGTTTTCTCTGTGTTACTTTTTCTTAGAACAGTTCAAAGAAATGCTACGTTTTATATGTGAAAAAATACTAATTATTATTTTTATTATACTTTAAATTATATTAAATTAATAAATAATAATTTATTATTATTATTATTATTATACTTTAATATTAATATTAAATAATAATAATTATTAAATTATATTTTAATTCATGTTTAGAATATTCAAATATTTTTAACAATGGAATCAGTTTATAAAAAATTCTGGTTAGTTAGATTTGGTTCCTAAAACACAAGCGATTATGTTCATTGCTCAAAAATGCTTATCTCTCTATGCAAAAAAATGCAATAATTTAGAAAACCATCCACCATCAAACCCACCATCGTTTTGAAAAAAGAATTTCAAAGTAGAGTTCCAAAATATTATGTATTTTAATTTATTACTATATTATTTATTATTAATTTATTATTATTATTATCATCACATTATTCATGATAGAATATTCAAATATTTTTAAGACGGATCAGGAAGAAAATTCTGGTTAGTTATATTTGGTTCCTGAAGCACAAGCGATTGGGTTTGCTTAAAAAATGCATTTCTTCTATTGCACAAAAATGCAATAATTTAGAAACCACCCAAGGCATGATGTTATCCATGATCTCCCGAATTACAAACATTATTATTATTATTATTATTATTGCAACAATAAGTATGCAAAATATATGCTATTCATAGCATAGAATAGTGTTCTAAGGGTTAAAACATTAGCTATTTGGTCCGTTTATATACCTGTCATTAGTTGAAGGGCTGTGGAATTACCTGAAGCATAACAGGTAGAATTTATAATTATAATCAGCTTCCCAAGTAACCTTAATGAGTCTTGCCCCCTTTTTTTTTATAAAATATTTCAATTTATTTCAATTATTGCCCAATTTCTCTGCTATAAATTCAGCAATTTCCTTACTTGCAGCAAAAGGGATATCATAGAACCCAATTAAACGTCCAGAGATACCTGATTAGTGCATGAATCCAGCGGTTAATTGATGGTGGGTGACCCGGTTTAGTTTCGGATGAGGTTTGCCGGAGTAACTAATGACCGAGATCACTGTCCGGGAGGACGCTGCTTGGCGTCAGCATGCGTGGAAGGGACCTGGAAAAATGCGCTGTTCCACTTAAATTAACTATTACTGTGCGCTCTAGCACTTTAATCTAATAAGGCCCAGCAGATTGTGTTGTATTATTTCTTCACTCAAAAACACAGCACAAAAACCTTTTAACAAGCCTTTTTTGTGTGTCATGTGACACCAAGTATTCCCATATACAAAACAGCGGTCGGCTGCACGATAATAAAATACAAAAAACCTTAACCCACAGAAGCATTGGGTGCATCTCTTATATAGAAGATGGGGCAGAAAAATAAGCAGCGGGCCATCATGTCTGTATAGTCACATGGGGCACTTGGCTAGGCCTGACCTCTCCTAGTGTCCCTCTGAGGGGCGAGATATGACTAGGGCTGCAGGTCTGGGTAGTGGCGGTCCCTTTGCCCCAAAACTGGGGTGGCAGATTACCCCCTTATTATGCTCAATGGACAGGTGATAAGGAAGATCTCTGATCTCTGCTACCTTCCCATTTACACGATGAGCACAACCTCCATAGGATGCAGAAAAAGGCCCTGAGAGCCGGGACATTGAGCAGTGGCAGATGGGCAGCCACCCACCCAAACCCGCTAGGCCAGAATACATCACTGCTGTGTACATTTTAGATTTAGTTCCTTGATTTTAAAAGCAGCAGGTAATTTATATTTTATCAACTGATTGAAATTCTGTGAACCGTCGTGTGAACTCACATGTCTTTATCGACTCTTATCGTGCAGCCGACCTCTGTTTGGTATATGCAGGAGGCAGCCGTCCATATGTAATTTATTTATTAGCCGCTGGTCTTAAAGTTCCAGGCTCAATTTTAAGCCCTGATCTCATTCTCTTTGCTATCGAAAGTTTAGAGGAACTTGGCTCAAGGTTCAAAAATCATGAAGGTCATCAAGCGACGATGAAAATGTCCTCTTCAGACAGCGCACTCTTCACTTATACATTTCTCAGGATGGTTCTCCTACAAGTAGGACAAATGAAAAACCCTCCCGTGGGCTTTTTATCCTCTCAGCAATGATTTTTACATCACATAACAACCCACTGAAGACGTACACAACTGTCATTATTTTAAAAGTCCAGCCTTTGATTGTCAATCAATCTCGCTCCTTGATTGCTATAATTTTAGTCTTCCCAATCACTGCTCATCGCTTCTCCTCCCTTCAGCGTCTCGTTCATCTCTAACTTTCCACCAGGTTTCTGCTTCTGACAAATTCCACAGACATTCCTGGATCCGGCTTTAAAATCTTAGCATTTTCCGAATCTTTTTACAATCTTTCTTAAAGGGACACTCAAGCCATCTTACGCACCTTAACGTATATACATCTAAGGATTCATCGGATTCACAGAATTCCCAGCTGTTTGCATGTCAGGAGATGACTTCTTCCACAGAGCTCCAGGGCTGTTTTATGTAATAGTTCCAGGGCTCTAAGAGACCCCCTACATATGCCTGTCCAGGATGTACTCCCATTGATTTCAATGGGAACACTTTCCTGCTAGTGATTGACTGCTGTAAAAAATGTATACTAATGTACCTACATTACTTAAACATGGATTCTTTGTTGGCGGGGTTATATGGAACATTACACAGTCCCTTTAATGTTAATTTGTTAGTTACTTTCCAATTGTTGACGTATTTCATTATTGAACATTTAACGGGTAACCAGATGCCCCAGCATGGCTTTCTGTGCCCTGGCAGTTGTTGGCTTTCATTGTCCAAAACCAGTAAAAATGTGATGGCTTAGGAATACAAAAATGAGGGTTTCTTTCCTAAAATTCACCCTCGACTTTCTGCTTGCAAAATCAGTCTAATAAATAAACTATCAAATGTTTTAAGAATACAAAATATATTTACAATTATTATTAGCTATAAAAGCTGAGCCAAGAAAAGCTGCCCCCCCCCCAAAAAATCCCACTGAGGTTACAACATGCATGAGACCTCCAGGAAACACTCCCATGACATCACAAGCAATCATGTGATGTATGACACAACATTTATGATGTATACGTCGACGGAAACTAAGGTGCAGGAGCAAGGTTTTTCCCGATATGGGTGAATGTTTTTTGAGACTTTACATTAAAAAATTCACTTATTAATAAAAGTAGTAATGACGGATACTACAAATTCTGGGGGGGGGGGGGTTCTGAAACAGTTCAGACCCAACAAAAAACTTAGACAAAAATTAGTGGATTTTTCTCTTTACTTTTACATAATTTATAACTTCTCATTAGTTAATTCACAGCACAGCAGTGAATGCTTCTGGGACTGAAATTCTCAGAACAAAATGTTCATTCATCCCCCTCTCCCTCATTAAGCCATAAAGAGACTTACATACAAAATAGTCTTTTATTTTAAATTGGAAAAATATTCATCGGTGGCTTTGACTTTCCCATGTTACTTGTGCTCTTGATTGCTATTCTGAAGGGTCGTGTAAAAGCAGACCACAGAACCGCACTACGTGCATTGGGCTTTAAAGGCATTTAAATTCCATATAGAGAGCTGCTGCATACATTTGGGATTTTAAGATGTTTGAAAAAATACGACCAAAAAAATAAATAAAAATACTCAAGTGTAACTATCATTTATCAAAAAGCGCTGAAACTACTAGGCATGAAAAAAGGCCCTGTCTTTATAAATCACTCACCTAGTACAACGTTTACCTTTGATGCTTCCCTAGATCTAACCCAAGGCAGTGAAATCATCAGCCCCCTCCGTGCCGCCATGCTTATTGCTGAGCGCTGGCCCATGATGTCATATTGTAGCGCTCTGTCTGCATCACCCGGCAGAAATAAACCATGGAGGCTTTACCGAGGTTGCGCAATCTTCCATAGTGTTAATGGGCCAACTGGGGAGATCGTTGATCTACATGGAGCCTGATCACCCAAGCGGGCAATTGACCTAGGCCAGAATACGCCACTGCATGGAGCGTAATGAAGACATGGTACAATGTGGCTTATTACTTTTTACGTTGGCCAAACAAATTTAAAAAAACATTTAAAATACTATAAAGTGACCAAAGGAAGCGTAACAAACACTACATTGTCATAAGTCCATGTTAAGTAATTGCAGTAACAATTCTTTGTGTACGGCTTTGTTTAACGCAGATCTGTACAATTGTCCTTGAAGAAAAATAGAATAAAAAAGCTAATTAGTGGGAAATGCCTTATTTTATGTGTTTTCACTTCTTCTTCCCCATTCATTCGAGGTCGGGGCTCTGTGCAGGCTATTTGAGTTCCTCCTCACCAAACCGTGTCTTTATGGAGCTTGCTGAGGCACAGTCATGTAGGAATAGAAAAGGGTCTTCCCCAAACTGTTCCTAAGCAGAGCATTGCCCAAAATGTCTTGGTATGCTGAAGCATTGAGATTTCTGTTCACTAAAACTAAGTGGTCCAAACCCTAAAAAAACATCCCCAGGACATTATCCTCCTCCATCATTATCCCTCCTTACAGTAGGCGCAATGCATTCCGGTAGGTCGCTTTCTCATGCCATCAGCCAAACCCAGATTCAACCATCAGACTTGTAGTTAGTGAAGTGTGACTCGTCACTCCAGAGAACATTTTCCGGAGTCCAGTTGCGGCCTTCTTTACACCTCTCCAGCCAATGCATAGTAGTCTTGAGGTTGAGTGGAGCTGCTCGGCCGTATAATTTCATGAAGCTCCCAACACACATTGCTTGTGCTGATGTTGCTTCCAGAGGCAGTTTGGAACTCTGTAGTGAGTGAGGCTGATTTTTACCCACTACACGCTTCGGCACTTGGCGGCCCCGCTCTGTGAGTGTGCGTGGTCTACCGCTTCGTGGCTGAGCTGTTGTTCTAGACGCTCTTCAAAATATTAGTCCTTACAGTGGATCGGAGCATCTTCTTCCATGGCAAAAATTTCAAGAACTGGCAAAGGTGGCATCCTATGACAGCGCCATGTTTAAAGTCACTGAACTCTTTGGTGCGACCCATTCCTACTGCCAATGGAGATGGCTGCCGGTGTGCTTCATTTAATACACCTGTTAGCACTGGGGGTGGCTGAAACACCTAAACTCAGCAATTAGGAGGGTGTCCACATTCTTGTGGTCTTATAGTTTACAAAGTTTGGGGTCTTCAATCCCCAGAATCACTACTTAACCTTCAGACAAAAGATACATAATATATTTCATAGAAATTGCCAGCCTATGCTACATGTATAACCACTATATATATACAATGTACTCAAAATATAAACTGATTAATGTCCAGCCAACTTAGCAAGGAAAGATGAACTATCTTCTCTTCTGATCCAACTGTTGATCGAATTATTTGTCGCTAGAATCAGAGAATCGCCGGCCCTTTATTTTTATAAACTAGCCATTAAAATATAATAGCACAAAAATATTCCAAATACTCAAACTTGACCCTATCTTTTCAAATAAGAATGTTTGATCAATGCAACAAAAAAAATAGTGCCAACAGATTAAATGAATATGAAAGCTGCAACAGCTAAGAAGATCAAAAGAAATCGTATTTCAATCACGATGGAGCTTGGTGCTCATTATACACCCTCATATTTCGTTATTAATAAACTGTGGCTGGAAGCTGACATTTTGCTTGTTCTATCCCATGATGCATCGTGGGCACGTCTGGCATCCACTTTATCATTTCCATCAGCGCCATCCTTGGGGTGACCACTGTGACCCAGAAATCTTATGCTGTCATTCAAAGTAAGTGAATTCATCAGCAGAAGCAGATGTCGACTCCAAAAGAGGGTTTTAACCGTTTGCATACTCAATGATCACATTCTTTATGGTCGAAAAAGCCCATAGAATTTTGCATAGATATATATATATATATATATATTAAAAAAACAACGATTTATACAACAGACAATGATCTGAAGAAACTACACCGCATTGGTGATTGGAATGAATATTCTATTGTGGGGAGGTATCTAGAGATTTAATATGTATTATTAAGCTTCAACAGATGAAACTAGAACAGCTACCAACCAGCACAATGGCTTCTGTGCTCATTTAAATCCCAATTTTACTTGAGTCTCATTTGCGAACATTTTGTGACAATTTTTTTTTCTTACGGTTGTATTTTTTTCATTTTAACTGAAAGAAATGTGGGATTAAATGGATTTTTTTTTGTTTTGTTAATATAAAAAAAAACTGAAAAGAAATTGCATAGAATCTATAGGTTGGGAAAAAAAAAGAAAAATAAATCAAACAAAAAATGATACATTTAGCGTGAAATAATTTCAATTGACTACTGATTTTTGTTAAGTGAAAAGTTATTTTTTTTTAATAAAAAGTATAACATGTTTGTTGCTGGTAATCAGAGCATGAGTGTATTAAAATGATAGATACTAATATTAATTTAATCCGGAATGTTAACTCATTATTTAAAAAAAACCCCAAGTAAAACCATACATGTTATTTTGATGGACAAACTATTGCAAATCTCCACATAATAAAAACAAAATTAAAATTGTGTTATTAAATTAGATTTGAATATATATATATATATATATATATATATATATATAATTTAATCTATTTTTGGAAAGGATCTTTGGCTAGAAAGCAGACATTTTTTACGTTGGAGGTTGATTTTATAAAGATATGGAATCAGGCAGTTCATTCAAACGTTGAATAAATTGTTCAAATCAAATGTTCTCGGGATACTGTATCAACGCACAGGTTTTACTATGTATTACGTGTAGCCTCCGCTGGAAGAAGGATTGGTTGGTCTCGTTTAATGTAAAAACTAAGAGAAGCTGCTATACTCACTTGAGAACTTCCTTGGTAGTGAAAGATTTCTGATGTCTTATAGGATCTTGGTTCTTGTCTTCACCCCCAACCACCCGTCCACAGTCGGACTTTTAATACAGTCTATGGAGGCTGTGCTGAGCCCCAAGGATCTCCCCTGTTACTGGCCCATTGTGCTGGGGGACATGGGGGCCATTGGTCGCCCAAGTGGACCTAGGCCTGGGTATGCCACTGTCGGTAACACTAGTGGAATATTTAATAAAATAGACATTTAAGCCTCTTTTTGATCATTTTATAGGAGAATGATTACTTTAGTGATAGATATGTGGAACAGTCTCCCGGCAAACGTGATAGAGAGGCTTCAACGGTGTGGGAATGACTGTGTGGAGGAAATATACATCTGTATATATTGTACATGACCCTTATGGCCCTCCTTCAAATGACAAATAAAACTATTGAGGGACTCTAATTATATTATATGAGATTTAATGTAAGGAAATTTTACTTTACTGAGGGGGTAGTCGATAATTAAAGTAGGATTTGCATCAAGGAGTTAAAACATAAAATGAGACATGAAACATTCACCGAAAAAAGGCAGAGACAACCAGCTGAAATTATATAGGGTAGTAGAAAAATCTTAATTGCAGACTAAAGTCTTTTAATTACATACGTACTTTCTGGCTGCTTCGTGCAACTGTTTGTCGTAAATAATCACCCGCTCTGCGTGAGTTAAAGAGAAACTGTCACGTCACGGCTTTTAGCCTAATAAATGGATTTATTATTGAAAGTACAAAAGGCTGAGAGTGATGAAAATTCAACAAATTCAACAAAGCACCCGTCGTCAATCACTAATCCAGTGACAAGCAAAAAAAAGATAAGATTTTCATATTTGTGTGTCATATCATTGGTATCTTTATATTCAGAGCCTTCGTCAGCATCATCCTTACTGTTATGATGTCATGGATCCTATTTAGGACGTCAGTATATGATGTCAAGGATGCCATGAAATGTTATTGGGCCAGTTGGCTACCACTTGGGGACATGTAGCCCCTTCCTTCAAAGCCTCAAGAAGGACCGGATCTTCTGGGACCCCAATGAAGTCTTTTTTAGTTTTTGGTTTTTTTACATATTCACTTAAGTATTTATAAATAATTTTTTTTCTTTTATTTTCTGTTTTTTTATTGTGGAAGCTGCCATCTTGCTACCAACATTTTAAATTGGAGACTCTTTTGGTGAATAAACATATTGTTGAAAAAAAATTAAGTAAAATGTAAAACTGTAACAAAAAAATTACATTATTTTGCGCCGTTAAATATCAACACGTCTTGTATTAGTCGGTAATTCTCTAATTACCCTTTCTATACAATAAAATATCCAGAACTTTTCAGTTTATTGAAAATCCTACAGGTTTCTTTATAACAGAAAGCGGCCCCCCCCCAACACCTTTGTTTTCAATGTCGCGGTGGCTACTGGGGATTTGTAAAAGCTAGCGTCTGATTTAAAAAAAAAAAACAATTTCTCTCCCTCTCTCTAATTTTTTTTTTTAAAGGACTCAAAAGGGGAAAAAAAAGGGTGGACTTGGACCTCATCTGCATTACAGATCAGGCCTATGTGAGAAAATCAACGATCCATAATTCATTACATGTTTCTTGCACGGCTAGGAGACAGAAGTGATCCTAGCAACAGAGTCATAGCAACAGCGGCTAATCCCGTCCAATCGGCTCTCGGGCGCTCTGATTGCATTCATCCAATCCAAGTATTGAAGACAGAATGCGAAATGTTGTCAGCGAACGTGTAACGGTGACACGCACACAATTTACGCTAATCTCCTGTTAGATTCCCCCTCGAAGAATTTCCATACTGTTTGCAAAATAAGAAGGAGAATAACAAGTTCCACCTTTGACTGCTGCTGCCGGCTGATGAATCCGCATGCTTAAAAGAGGAGAGAAAGAGACAATAACTCGGAAAATGAGAAGGGACACCCATCCATTTTGGCAAACCGAGAAACCCGTTGATGTTTGTCGAGACACAAAATAATCACATGTTTTATCCTCAAGCTCTTTGGGGATTTTTTAAATTTTTTTGTATTTTTTTGCATTCTATTTATCAAGATTATTTTTTTAGAATTTTTTTTTTTGTATTTATTTCCTAGACTCTAAATGGGATATAACAGTTTTCTTATGGGGGCAAGTGTACGCTGGTGTAACATGGGGTTTACTGGGGTACAGATGCTAATTTATCCCCCCAAACTTCTACCCCCAGTGTTCTAGTGTGAGCTAAAGGGGCAAATGCGGTGAAAGATACAGTATATGCTGTTAGGACCCCTTATTATTACTATTATTAGTATTATTATCTTTTATTTATATAGCGCCAACAATTTACGCAGCGCTTCTTACAATCCATATATTCAGGGGGTCTGACAAGACGAGAAATGACAGACTAAGACAAACCGAATACATTAGGTAGAGAGGCCTCGGCTCGCAAACTTACAATCATTAGGCCAACTATTACTGGGAAATGATAAAAGAGCTTAAAAATAAAGTAAAAAATAGCAACTATTTTACAAAGGTGTGGAAAAAAAGATCTTGTTCCATATGTCCAGGTTTCTAATTGCATAGAGTTGCCTCTTTATAGAAAGATAAGATCGGATCTCACAATTTCCAAAGGCTCCTTGTGCATTATTTTTCACATCTGTTTTACTTTTTCGTTACTTCTGCCACTGTTCAGTAGTGGAATGTATTTATTTTTTTAAAAAACCAATCAAAATGTGGAAAATTATCACAAAAATCCAGTATATACAGAGGAGGCAGAAGGCTACCGAGAAGACAAGGCTGCCGAGCACATAAGGGTTGAGGCTTAGCCGGCACGCCAAGGTGTCCTGACATACCCCGCTCTCCGCTCATTTCCCACTTAAATGGGGGGGTCCCACGACATAAGCGGGTAGTCCTGGTCGCATCTTGCAAGGGGGGCTCCAGGTAGCTGCAGCCTAACAGTTCCCAGGTGTAACATCTAGATGATTATTTCAATATACAGAGATATTTGGCAAAAAACAAAGACAATGAAACAGTAAATGTGTTCCATATCCGTATCACATTTATCTCTATTTTATGCAAATAACTTTGCTTGGTTTGTAAAAAAAACATAAATTCAGAAGTGGAAAGTCACACAAAAAAAAAAAACTTCAGTCCATTTCCTTTTTCCTTCAGATTAATTTTGCACGGACATTTGATACATTAGAGATTAGGTATTTATGCAGAATAATTAGAGTAAAAAGTAGTCTTATCACCATAGCAACCGATAGGATGCTTGTGCTGACTGGACCATTACATTGGTAGCTTGAATTGTTTTTAAATGACACCACCACACAACTTCATTAATAATAATAAGATATCTTTTAAGAGGAATACAGAGTTATATTTAGATATATTTATTTATATTTTTTATATATATAGTAGTAGTAGAGGTTGTAGTCGTATTAGTCGGTGGTGTCAATATCAAATAACAGATGGAATAAGTTTCTTGTGATAATATCTTTTTTATTGGACTAACAGAATTTTGGATGTATATATATATATATATGCTATTTTGTGTCTTAATACACACATACTTGTTTAAGATGTAATATTTCACAATAATATTCATGTAATGAAGCTTATATTATTTTTTTTGCTGGGGAGTCTGGGGAGTCTGGCAGACAAGGTGATACTCAGTAAGGTCGGAGTAATGAAAATTATAAGATTGATGAATAATGACAATTAATTCAAACGGGGCACCAAATCTGGACACAAGAACATAAACAGAGTCCAGAGCCAGGGGTCAAAAAACAGAATACATCAGGCAAACACAAAATCACAATAAGGCAGGGCCGGGAAGTACACCGCTGCAGGGCCGGGAGGTACAACGCTCCAACAAGGGACCCTGGGTGCACCCCTGATATATAAAAGGCTATAAATTGCCCGATGAGCCTCAGGTGTGTCAGGAACCAGCGACAACTGGACAGGAACATAGGGAATCGTATGAGACAGGAGTCACAGTGACCACGGAGCTTAATGGTGGCTAAGCCAGTAGATGCATGGCCTGCCATACTCAGGGTCACTGGTCCAAGTCTTGTGGTCCCTGACAATAACATTGAGATTTCTTTTTTAAAACAGTTCAGGTTTTTGTATAATAAAATGTGACTCCTTACAGTAAACACAGTATGATGCATCAGTCTTAATTACTCAACCTGACTACTCAAAGTCTATGGAGGAACGGACTTCATTAGCATTGCCATAAAACATCAGCTCAGTGTGGTGATTGCGCAGAGAAAGCCATCCAAATATCACATGACTGACAACAATGGCCGTCTCCAGGTTTGCAGATAACAGAAGTTGAATGCATACTAAAACTAACCCAAGTTACTGCATACAACGCTGAATTTCAATTAATTATATAATTATATAATTATATTACCATTTAAAGATGCATAAGATAATAGCACTACTCCATTATCTCTTTCATTCTCACTTCCAGGTTAATGCACAGAATACCCAGAAGCTATACGATGTGACATGTGTTATGAGTGATGCGTACACTATTGTTTCATGACAGCATATGTGCCTTTAAGGGCCAACGTTACTTTAGTTTCTTAATTTTATTCGACATTAAACAGAGAATTTTACGGGATTATCGGAACATTCCATTATTCAGCAGTATGTCAGAGAGCTGATAACTTCACAGCCTTTGATGACATCTGATGTTTCAAACTGTAGCGTTTTATCAGCCTGTAAATCTCCCTAATTAGGGGGCTGTAGCTACGCTCCTTTCTTAGGCTCATCAACAAAGATACAGAATATCAGCCGAGATCAAACGCGGGTGACAAGCCCAAAGTTTTCCGCGAAAGTTGATGGAACAATCAAATGTTTCCAGACAAGGAGGGGAGTAGACATCCGAATCCATGCAGGACTTCCACAGCTCTGCTTAAAAGTTGAGAAAGTGAAAAAATCAATACATTGCTGTTAGCCCCAAACTTTTTTTTTCTCCAGACAATGATGGCATGACCTATATTCCATGATATTTACACTGAAAATCAACTGAAAATATTACATGGAATGTGAAAATCCATGGATTTGCTCCTTGAAAAACTGAAACTGAAATTCTCCTTAGCGTGGATTGCAAACAACTGCCAGGGAAATGTGTTATTATTTTTTTTATTATATTTTTATATGTATTATTATTATTTTATTATCTTATTATATTATCATTATTATATTATTATTTTTATTATATATATTATTATATATAACTTAGTAAAGTGGTTGTGTCATAGACAATAGAGTAAAAAAGCACATTTTTTTTTAACAAACGTCTGGCAGTTTTAACAATAGCTACAATAAAATATTTGAGATCATCGCACATCGAGTGCCTGTTAAGGACTGTATTCTACGCCAGAAAACTGTTCAAATCCAATCAACTTTAGGCATCTAGAAATTCCTTTTTTTTTTCCATTGACTGTCAGCGAGAGATTACAGAAAGAGAAGGACAAAATTTCTAGTGCGTCCAAAAAAGCTCTCTGATAAGGTTTAAAGCGGACTTCACCTTCCCAAATTTCACATTGTATGGTCCAGAGCATGACAAAATAGTGATCCAATAAGCAATATGCACCTTAACTCCCTGTTCTTAGTGTCTACATGATTATTCCTCCCCATTCAGTTCATTACAAACACCAGCTCAATGTATTTATTTACTAAAAGCTTTGGCAGGAACCCATTAGAAGCAACGGTATTGGATGCTCTAAAGACCTGGCAATTTATTTTATAAAAAGGTCATCCAACTGAGGTTTGCCTCGGAGTCCAATAATATTAAATATATTTAAAGAGCAGGAATAAAGGCACCCTAAGGTCGAGAGAACAGAAAGCTGGAGTATTCAATAAAGAGAGCTGGCAGGGAAGTCTGCAGGGAAGTTGCAGTTTCATTTCCCTTGGAAGTGAAACTTTCCAAACCTGTCTTGGGCTCTACAGGCTGCATCACGAACATCAAAACCAAACTGGAATGCTGATAAAATGAATTTACAAACATTTTGAAAGCATCTTTTTTTTTTTTTTATTAAATGGGATCGTGGTCCTGCCTTAAGAAATTCCCTTTCTTTCTTGAAATCTGTCATTATGAAAGTAAATACAATTCATCAAATCCAGCTCTGTTGTTGGGTTTTTTTTCCGGCGGCCCCTCTCTTTATCTTTGCTGATTAAAGATATGCACACAATCATTTTAATCATTCCCCCGGCTGCTTGAATAATTTTAACCCCTTTATGACAAAGCCCGTACATGTACGGACTCAAAATGCATTGTTTTCAATGGGTTTAGGGACCGCCCATTGTCCTTAAGGGGTTAAACCCAATGTTTACGACACTGGAATGAGTTCAATGATGATGAATGGTTATGTCATGCCTAAAGTGAAGGGTTCTGGCAGAAGAGCTTGGAATCTGGGGGCAGGGGGGGTAATCCTTAAAATATTTTAACCTTTTCACTGCCAAAGGGGCCATATAGAAAATTTCAGATCTCAATGGTTAATGGCAGGGGTGACATTACCGTTTTGAGTAGCATTGCCAGTATCTATATCTCTTGTGGATCTTGGAACCATAGACCTCCACATGAATCCACTGACCCTGGACATTGACTGGAGGGTGATTTGTGTCTCATGATAACATTTCCCCCAGTATTTTCTAGTTCATCCCACCGCCTTTAATTATTTCTGCCAAGGGACAGCCACATGCTGATCGGCACCCTATGCTAAAACCGTCATGGGGACATTGAGGTATCCTCTTGGGCCATCAAGCCCCTCCATTGTCCTGCTGCTCAGTAGACCGGTTCCAAGGGAGATCTTTCATTTCCCCAACTGGCCCATATACACTATGGAGGCTGTAGTGGCTCAGCACATCCTCCGTAGACTGTATTAGAAGGCGATGCCTAGGGACCCTCAGGATTTTCCTCTAGGACGAAATGTGTTTGCCCCAAAATTCAGACTAAATGGGAAGCTGACCCTTTATGTTCTACTATTTCTCTCCCTGTGTAAATACAGAAGGTCTTTATCTCCTGATAAGTCGTGGTTTTCATAGGGACCATTATTAACACCTAAATGCCCACTTCTTTATATACCCCATCCCATCTGAGACATCTCCTCCACATCCCCTTCCCATCCCACTTTTCTTATGTCTTCCTAACGCACATCGTATTCTTTTCCTAATAATTAACCTTTTTATCGCTAAGTATAAATGTGCCATTGCACTCTCTAGTATGTTAAGCAGAGAAACCTTAGCAGATCTGATATTTATATACATATTAAAAAAAGGAAACTTTTAAGAAGCATTTTTGTTTCTATGGCAACAGCCTATCAATGGTTGCAAAAATCAAACAATGACTCAAAAAGTTACATGATTGAAGAATTATTAGGGGAAAGGAATCTGCCATTCAAAAGTACAAAAAATTGTGTTTCTAATGCTACATTTCATTACAGAAACATCTAATTGAGCAGAGTAGGTGGAACAGCAGCTTTATCATATCCTATACATATATATATATATATATATATATATATATACATATATATATAACTTTTCATAAGCTGAACTGGATCTTATCCAGGTTAACATATGAATACAGAAACGCATTAAATTTGCTGATATCAGTACATAATTCTCAGGAAAAAATTAAATATTGGAATCTGAATAGTGCTAGTTTAATGGAATGGAAATTCCACATCATTTTGAACACTTATTATGTTGTTACCAAAATCCTTTCAATTCAAAGAGCATTTATGACGTTAATGATACAATTAATTATTCAGAGATGTCATAATGCAGAAATAAAAAGAGATTTTTTTAAGAACTTTCTTATTGTTACTCTACAATAAATTGCAAAAAAAAAAAATCTGCGTAAAAAAAAAGGATAAAAGGGCAAAGTTTTGATTGCAGAGTCAATGATACAATGATTAATAAAAAAGACTAGGTTACAAAGGTGAAAGCTGCCCCCGACACCTTGCCCGCAACATTCACCGGTTGGAAACCTGCCCTTTTTTATTTGTGCCCCCATTATGCCTTTAGGTCTTCTGGAAATGACTGTAATACTGACTATAAAAGCTGTCCACCAGCTCCGTGTGGGAATCTCAGAGTGGAAAACCCATGGCTGAAATTTTAAAGGTGAACGCCCACTAAAAAAAATATACGAAAAATGCATTATATAATATTTTCAGGCAGCTGCCTAATAGATCTAAGAACCTAAGAGCTCTCGCTCTGTTATCTGAGCCCCAATCTACTAGACAAACACCCCTGCCTGCGGGGAATCACTAGAATGGCTCAGTCTTAATCACCCAGCGTGACACTGTGACTAATGAAAGTGTATGGTATAAAGGTCTCAGAAATTTGGAAACCGCTAGGGTATATTATAGGATATATTCAACCAAAAAATATTGCCTGTTTTCCTAATTGACTCATTTCAAACACTTCTTAGCCTGTAGTTCCAATGTTATCTAGTTTGGTGGACATGTGAGGTCAAAAATGTTGGTGGAAGAGACAGACAGAAGGGAAAACCAAGGGAAAACACCCTCGACTAGAGTCTTCCAAGATGGCCTTCATTGAGTTGACCTTGTCACGGACGAGATATGCTGATGCTGCTAACTCCCATGGTCTGTCAATTCACTGTTGACACAACACTTCGTCTTGTTCTGTTTGTAACCATAATATGGCATTTAAACTCAGCTTGTCCAAGAAGGGCAATCTAGATCATAAATGTGAGGCAGATTATTATTTATTGGTTTGTATAACGCCATCATATTCCGCAGGGTCTCATCAATGAGTAGTAGTTGATATCCTTCTGGGCACTGTAAGCAAGTGGTCCTTGATGCTCAGAGGGTATTGAGGTCAATTAAGGTCTTCAAGCATTTTGAGTGATATCAGCCTGATATACTGGTGGAGATGTTTCCTCTAGAATGGCATAAGTGACTTATCATATAGCAGCCTATGAAGCTTGCCCAATCTCACCTCAGGCACATTTGCTACATGATACTCTCACCTTGCTGCACGCAAAATGATCAATAAACCTAAAGTTGGATCCAAATAAGCATTTCATTGCAGAACACCGTCTTTAAGTCTTGGACTTATTGGGTAATGTTTTTCCATGAGGAATAAGGAGAGCCCCGTTCCACACAGACGTCACCCCAAACACAAAGATGGTCATTATTCTTGTCTTCAAGAGCCAAGCTCAGACCAGATGCCAAAACAATTCCTTCTTGAGCAAAGGTGGCTCAATAAATGATTCTGATGTCTTTTGAGTGACCTTCCTCAGTTTAATATGTGTCTCTTTGTAGCTTTGGAGAGGTGCGGTACGAGACCCTTGTCCTAATCCCATTATGAAAATCAGACGATTGCTGCCAGATGGTTGAATGCTATGGATTACATGTCAGAGCTTCTGAAAACAAATTGGTTAAAGTCACCTGCTAAGAAGCAACTCCTTTGTTCTTGAGTTTGCCACCATATGCAGACCTTCATTTGGATAATCAGTTTAAGGCATACATATGTCCGTGCGAATATATATATATATAGAGAGAGAGATATAGAGAGAGAGAGAGAGAGAGAGAGAGAGAGAGAAGAGAGAGAGAGAGAGAGAGAGAGAGAGAGAGAAGAGAGAGAGAGAGAGAGAGAGAGAGAGAGAGAGAGAGGAGAGAGAAGATAGAGAGAGATATGTGTGCATATGTACTTATACATTATCGTCGATCACATGCATACATTACGTATAACATAAAATGCAAGTGAAATATGTATATTTCACTATACTAAAAAAATTACATTTTACATTAATCATCCAGAGATTTCCCGCTTGTAACAACTCCTGAGCTCTTCATAATCTAATCCCCTGCTATTTTTTTTTCTTATTTTTTTTTGACAATTTATCACTTTTCTTTTATTTATAAACATGAGAAAGGCTGGGCAGCGGGTTCCGTGGGTAATTCATATATATATATATATATATATATATATATATGTATATATATATTTGAAGCGATATTGTATGTACAAACATGAGCACATTATTATGTGGGCGATGTTGCAGTTAGTATTCGGAGCACAGCTCTCCCTACGGGAAACCTTTCCAGGGCGGTATGAATATCAATAACCACACAAAATATAAAGGAAGAGAACTCCGGCAGAATAGCACATTAGACACTAATTTACTGCATATAACACAGAGCCCTAAATTCCTTGCTTTGCAAATGATTGTGTCACAGAATATTAATATTAATATATTGTATGTGAATATGTACAGAATACACACACATTTATATTTATACGTATATAATTAATGTTTTCTTATATCAAAATATATATATTTATACATTTATTCTGTTTTCTATCTAGAGTAATATATTATACATAAACTTTTATATATATATTTATATATGTGTGTGTATGTTATATAAATTATATTTTAATATTCTGAAACATATATTTTTCTTTCCTAACTACGTAGATTAATAGATTCATATAGAAATTTCTATTGTCAAAAAAAATGCATTTTTTTTTTCAGGTTCTCGCCTGCAACATAATTTATTTGTTTTCCCCCAGAAATTCAGTGTTGCACAAGTGGCAGACTACACTCGTACTTTGGTTGAATCCATTTTTAATATATAGGCTGCTGTGTAGCCTAAGGTCATTCTGTGGTCCTTGTTACACTTTCCCGGGGTAATAAGGCAGAGGTTTTTTTTGTAGAGTGTTAGAGGACATGCTGGCATTTTGTAAAAACACACGAGCATAACAATGAGTCAGAGTATCAGATGGATCCTGCATGTTCAGGAGTTCAGCTGCACTGACTATATATAGTCCTTACGCCTCAGGCACCAAAAGGATCAAAACCAGAAGAACATATTCATTTTCTCTTCTCATATGCAATATGCTTTCCTTTCTTTCTTTTATCTTTCTTTCTTTACTTTCTTTCTGTCATTCTTTCTTTCTTTCATTATTTCTTTCCTAATTCTTTTCTTTAATTCTTTTTTCTGTCTTTTCTTTCTTTATCTTTCTATCTTTTGTCCTTCCTTCCTTCCTTCCTTAATTGCTTTCCTCTTTCTTTCTTTCTTTCTTTCTTTCTTTCTTTCTTTCTTTCTTCTTAATCTTTACCTTAGTTATTCTTTATCCCTTTTTAATTTTTTCCTTCTCGTTTTACTCTCCATCTTTATTTTCTCTGTCTTTTCTTTCTTTTTTCCTTTCTTTCTTCCTTCCTTAATTTCTTTCTTTCTTTCTTTCTTTCTTTCTTTCTTTCTTTCCTTGTTTCTTTCTTGTTATTCTCTTAATCTTTACCTTAGTTATTATTTATCAATTTTACCTTTTTCTTTCTTATTCTTCTTTTCTTTCTTGTTTGCCTTCTTCCTTCCTTCCTTCCTTTTTTTTAGATGATAACTGATAAATTGCATGCAAATAAATCTTATTAACTGCTACTATATAGCCAAACAATTGTCTGTACCCATTCAAATGATTTAATGCAGCTTTACTGAGTTCCTTGAGTCCTGTCCACCTTTGATTTAATTACAGTGAAGGGGTCCCCCAAGTGGACACTTAAGATAATGCAGTCTCTCGAGGTTATAAGAAAGTCACAGCAAAAGTGTTACAATATTTTCTTCGACTAAGTTATATGAGATTACTGATGACAATGTTTCATGCATCATATGGAATGATGTCAATGAAGTCCTGTTTTACTCAATGAATGCGTAGGAATGACCAACCTAATTCTCTGCCGTCTAGGAAGGAATTAGATGATGATTCTTCAAAACAGCCTTAGAGACTCATGAGCTTTTGGGACATTTTTCGCCTTTTGTGTGGCGTCTTCATATCATTGACAGTAGTCGTAAAGTATTGCTGTGTGTTACTGCCCTCGAAAACATCCACTAGTCTTGACCTTTGCTTCCCTTATCAAACAAGGCAAACAAGGAAATTGTGCCCTTTGAGGTCTATGATAAGTCTAAAAAACTGCAGCTTGTAATTTTGGGGTGACACCGGCTGATGCTCCTCAACCTAGCAGAGTTAGTTTTCATTTTAAGTTAAAGAAACTATGTTAGATAACAACATTACAAAACGGCTCCCTCGATGCCTTTGTTGTCCTAGTACCAGCTCCCCCGCCAGGAATCTTACACTTTTTTTGTCTTGTAAGGATTTTGTGAAGTCAGCTTACTTCTACCGAAAGAGTATAATAAAAAAAAAAGACGAAAGAGTGGGGGTGGGGGGGAGTGGATAGGAAAGATAAAACATCTAAATAAATAATGGTTTTCAACAAAGCACAGAAGGGGAAAATGTTAGAAATGTTAGATCAACATCTAATATCTTAATATGTTAGACAAAATAATGAGCTCAAGATTTAGATAAAATGAGAAAGCATTTCTTCAATAAGAGGGTGATGGTTGAGTGCAACATCCGTGTACCTAGTAGATTAAACTACCCGATAAGAAAAAATAATGACCAAGTAAGACATCTAACAGCTGGTAGACTAGGTCCAAATATCTGGGAACCACTGGGTTTGACCTGGAGTCTTCGGGGAAGCTCTCTGAGGTCTCTGAGTCAATCCCTTTTTTTCTTGCCACACCCACTAGCCACCCACTAGCCACCCACTACCCACCCACAAACTTCCCTCTCTCTACCCATTCACTACAGGCTGTCTTGGTCTGGCCCTGCCCCGACCCACATCTAGAAGAGGGAGAACGCTGAGTAGTCTACTCTTTAAAGTTAACAGGTATGCTAATCGTTCTTATCCATGTTCCTGAAGCAGCCATCCAGATACCGGCCCAAAAAGAAACACAGACAGTGCAGCCTGAAACTGAGGAGAAAATGATATTTTAGGGGCAATTAAATTAGGTGATTCACAAGTCAAACGGGCCGAAAATGCTGTTAAATGAAGTGCGATATTAACTGTCTATATTACCAAATTCCAGATGTCAAAGAAAAGTAAACCAAACCTTTAATCAATAAAATCCAATTCAAAGCCCCTACACTTCTCGAATAACACGCGCACGCAACCCTGCTCTTATACTGGAACAATAGATAGGAAAATAATTCATGTATGAAAAGCGGCAAAAGTAGAATAATTACATAGTGGTAGAATTTTTCATTGTGCTCATTGAGTAATCGCATTTTGTGATTTTTCAATATACTAAACAAAGGTCTCCGAACGTCAAGGAAAACATGAACAATTTAAGAAAGTCTTCACACCTTTTTTACCGAATAAATGCTTTTGTAGTCACTGTAAACAAAAATGTTGTGTTTATATCACAGTATAAATAAAGGATGGCTGAAATCATTATGTAACCTGAAGAAAAGACATTCCAAGTCTTCTGGTTTTCACCGCTCAGTCCTGATTTTCTAGTGCTATCCAGCTGTTGTGCTCTTGCGGGCAGTGGGGATCATGTGCCGGTTGGGGAGATCCACTCACCAGCCCAGTGAGCTGTAAAATCAATGGCCAACTTGTGATGCTCTGAAGCTGAGAACTGCAAGAGGGCTCCTTGGGGGAGGTATGTGGGTGGTCCTGCTCCAGGCCACGCCCCTCTAGTGTCCAGCAACTTCGCCTCCTCGATCTAGTCACACAATGCTCCCAGTATGGACACCTGAAATGTTGGGTGGTATGCTTTTATATCTATTTATATCTATTTCCCCCCTCGTGATTTGCCATGGGTTACAGGGGCAAATAATTGCCCAGGGTATTTAGAAATCATACCATGTGTCAACAACAACAAAATGCTTTCTATTTGTCAATGGAGAAACAATTCAGCACATAAGTACTCTAACTTGTCAAGTTAAAGGACCAGTGCCGTATTATATTCATGGACTTAATAAGTATATAACATTTTGCCCCGTCTGCATTTCACTAAAAGTGGGTAAGATAAGTATTTAGGAAAGTTGAAATCATACTCATGAAACTTCATAAAATTGTGCAATCGCCATGGCGATGTAACATTCCCAGTCACTTTTCAGGGAATACAAATGTAGCAGGTTTTCTAAGCCATGTACGTGAAATCAATCCTGCCCCGTAACTATCCCCATTCTTTACAGGTTTTTTTTTTCTCACCGATGTGCGTTCTCGTTCAATCCGCAGACATCACAAATATAGTATGTGTCTCCGCTATATAAATCTTCAGAACAATCTTCTCTCCTATCATCCCAGGGCTTTTCAAGGAAAGAGTGAATTTGCTGCATGACTTTACAGCTCAATCTTCGGGCCCGAGCGTACGTCACAAGCCCAGAATGGGACCCAAAGGGATACAGATCCACAAATAAGTTATTTTCGCTATGCTTTCATGGATGCTGTTCCTGAGAATGCAGCATGTTGCTTTTTTTTTCTTCAATAGTTGATCCTTTGTAACCTCCATACCTGTACGACCCACCCTGGCTTCTTCTGAAATCGGTGCGCTGGCATTTAACTGAGAGCTGCGGCCAGCTGTTGGGGGGCTGAAGCTTGGCTGAAACCACACAAGGTCATTTACGTTGGCGTTCCAACATCAAGGGGCTTTATGAAGCCTCACAGGCGCCTTGCTACAAACCTTTTCTTAATGTCTACTCAATGAGAGTGTTTCGGGGGGAAAAAAGGTAGACTTAACAGACTAAGGCAACCAAGCATGTTTGATGACTTCATAGTCCTCTCCTTGTGCTGCATTCAGAAGAGATCAGAAAACGAGTCAACACTTATGATAGATCTGGTGACGCAGATACTTGTATCAAGACATTTACCGTCGTGTATGGTGTCATTATAAGAGCTTTGAGGCTATTAGATGTAAGTGGTAGGACGCCATTATCTTTGGAGATCTCCACCATTCATCCCCTTGTGCCTTTTGGGGCAAATCGTATGTGATTGTTTTCTTTTGTTTGTTCCGCTCTACCTTATGACGCTGCCAAGGCATAAAAGTGATGGCGGCGGTGGAAGGCAGGGGGTAATCATACAAATCAGATGAAGATGGAGGCTACTGGAGCAGAGGCAGACTGGAGCGCTTTACGGATGCGGACCGTAGACGCAGCCCCAGCTTCCATGAGACGATTATACTCAGTCAGGCCCGGACGGGCCATCTGGCTCACAGGGCCACAGGGCCTGTCCGGGCCTGACTGAGTATAATCGTCTCATGGAAGCTGGGGCTGCGTCTGCGGGTGAAACGATGGAGAATGGAAAGGGAGGAGGAAGCAGATAAAACAAAGTGTAACATAGCAATGAGCTGGTTAGAGTGAGAAGGGAAATAAGGGGTGGAATTAGAGAAGGTAAATGAAATAATAATTTGATTTTGTGCTTCTCCCCCTGATTTTACTGTCAGTAATATCTTCACTTTGTCGGAGGAGTCGGAGGAGTCTGAATTCCACTTCTATGAAAGGCCAACCTTGCTGAGCTTTTCTTGCAGGAAACTGTGAACTGGTACAGCATAAAACAGACCAAAATGTGAGAATTTATAGTAGACTTTGAATTGTTTCTCTATTGAGAGGGTGGTGGATAGGTGGAACAGCTTGCCAACTGAAGTTTTAGAGATTAACACAGTGAAGGAATTAAAACATGCGTGGGACGCTGGGAGGTAGAGTGTCACTCAAACTGGCAGCGCTACCGTGCATGCGCATAGACACCGGACAGCCCTCGAGAAAGTGATCGGGACCACGGGAAAGCACTGGAATGATTTTACTTTATTTCCCCCAATTGTTTTAAAATTAAAAAGCTTTAATGAGAAAGCAAGGTCCATAAAGAGATGGTTGGATGAGTTTGGGGTGGAAAAACTTGACCGGCCGCACAGAGCCCTGACCTCAACCCCATCGAACGTCTTTGGGATGAACTGGAATGGAGATCCGAAATCTTGTGGATGGCCTTGCCAGAAGAATGGAAGCTGTTATAGCTGCAAGGGGGAGAGCGAATTCATATGAATGTCTATGTATTTAGAATGTGATGTCATCAAAGTACCTGTTGGTGTAACGGTCAGGCGTCCCAATACTTTTGTCCATATAGTGCATCATTTAGGTTGTATTTCAGATTTCCAAGAATAGTTTAGTACAAACAGCGTCACCTCTGGAATAGCTCGATAAGAAACATTGAGCTGTATTAGCCGAAGGGAAAATGGAATATTATACTTGATACCTTTTTACTGGCCCAGTAAACTGGTTACATAATCTCTCCGGACCTCAGATGTCCTTTCTGGAGAAGAGACCTCCGTGTAACAGACCAAAGATAGATGTGTGTTTATAGAGAACAGTGCAGGGCAGGGTAAAGTGAACAGCGCGACCTATTGTTCTATCGCGGCTGAAATAAAGCAGATTCTCCCAGGGCACAGATCAGATTTGCCACGAGTCCTACGTCCGTGTTCAGCGGTTCTCCCCTTTAATGCCCGTGATCTTGTCTCATGCGGATATTAATGAAAGAACATTTTGTGAAGCGTCTCATAAATCAGCGCTGTACCGGCGGGAGCGAGCCCACGCGTCCTCACACCAGTTTATACTACGCCTCTGTGCCGGGATATTTTTATCACTTCGAGTGCAGGAGCGGGAGTGGAAATCTGTAGCACATCAGCTGTTACTTTACTACAACTCCCATCATACTGTATCCAATGCTTACTACAATCGAGCTGGAGGGGCTGCCATAGACTAAAATGCACATCATGCTCCAGGTGCTTTTGAACTACGCTTCACGTTACTAATACTGCAAGGGACTCCAATTCTTATGGATGTCCAGCTGCCGTGGACATCATCTTACCTTAGAACACACTTCCAAAAACATCAGCAAACTCACCAGAATGGAGGCCGATGGGGGTTTTAGTCTACAGCAGAAGCTACATTGGTAATTGTCCCCTGAGCTGCCCCGATTTGAGTTTTCTGGGCAATTTTCTTGACTCTGGGGTATCCAAGCTGCCCCCGGGCACCAACCTTCAACAGGGTGTCTTTCTCGAGATGCTCTGCCTGAGAGACAGACTCCCTTTGTGTAGAAGGGCTCATTGCAAGGGAGATCTCTGATGTACCCAACCGGCCCACTGAGAAACTGCATACTGGGAAGCCCCATTTCCCAATACAGCGTCTGCCCTCGGTGGAAGTTGCCCCAGGGCAGAATATGCCTCCGCGCAAGCGGCCCCCAATTGGTGAATATGTGTGTCGGTCAGGACCGTGTAGGGTGCAGTCACCATTACCTGGCCATATAGCTGGTCGTGTGCCCCAGGGGCTAGAGTGATGAGCGACACATTCAGAGTTTTGTCATATGCAATTCTGGTGCAAAGTTTTAAATATAAAGCAGTTACCATAGCAACCAATGGAATGTTTGTGCTGATTACTCCACATAAGGCATTATTTTTAACACATATCCCTTACTGTGTGCTTGAATATAATTAAACACGGACACCAAAGGCACAGATTATTATCTGGTCTTTTTTTTTTATTATTATCACCATTTTTACTGAGTCACATTGCATCCAGATAACAACAATCAATAAAAATACCTCTGGAGGAAAAAAAAAAAAGATTCAATGTTTCATTTTTAAGTTTTCCCATAATTCGGGAAGCCGAAATGAAATAATGTGTGGCTTGCGGTGGGCATCTCTTATAAATGAAGATGTTACCAGCTGAAGCAGAAACAAAGTCAATGAAGCTTAAACAGATGTCCCCCTATAGCTTAACGCCAACCAGCAAATATATTTAGAATCTCGATTACGCCCCCAACGTTAAAGGCCGAATTAGACTATTTTGTGGAGTCTGGGCCATTATCTACATTTATTATTATTCATACTACATTTATTATTATTCAAGCATGGATGCTTTTTCTGCATTCGAAAACCTTTGGTCAACAAAGAAATTCTGAAGGGTCAGGGTTTGAGACCAACGTAGTCAAGACAAGTTATTCAGTCAATTAAACATATGATATATATTTTTTAAATGCAGCAGGTTTGATTTTCAACCAAATTTACCAGCCCTTAATTAAAAACCCTATATTAAAATTATTCGGGATTGGGATGCATATCTAAGCGACACCATAATCTATGTTCTCAAATACCTTCTTCAGGCCCACCAAACGAGCAGTTGCTTAGAAACTCCACAAGGATTTAGGTGAACGCACTTATGGTTTGGTTATTCTGTATGCTCTATATGTGCTTTGAGAGGCCAGGAAGCTTGATCTGTTAGAGCTAAACGTTAGTATTTAAGATGCTGCAGACTACAGACTTCATTTTGCCAACTGAGATCCAAAGAAACAAGGAACAGAATTGGGATAAAAATTGTCCCTGGGCCATAAATTAGGGGCTAAATCAGCGGCACGAGAGGACGTAATGGGAAGTGGGAGGCACTTGCCTATCCACATTTACCCCGCATAACCGAGGGTCAACCCAGGTCTGATGGAAACCACAACATCTGGAGTTCCATCACTGGTTTAGGCTCTACAGCAACGCCAAATAATCTACATGCTCCATGATGCATTACGATCGTGGTTATTGTAGTTTGTCAACCCCTAGAGAAGAGAAGGTTGTCTACGTTTGTTCCGGTCCTCAAAAACATACGTCAGGATTGAGGGGATCCATGATATTCGTTGACATGTGTTTAGATATGGATACAAAGTAACAGAATGTTGCAGAATCTTTTATTGGACTGACAGTATTTTGTAATGACAAGCTTTGGGGTCAGAAGCATTTCTACATATCTTTCAATCGTGTCTTAGAGGACTGGTATTTCACGTCAAAGACCTACAAGAAGCAAACGCGCCCAATGCCAGTGGCCATGCCTCAGATATCCCCTCGTTATCCATAACAGGCTTTGTTTCTGTGCATTACTGAGTTCTTAGCAGACCATGTAAGCTGCCACGGGTAGCATACATCTCAGATATAATAACTAAAATAAGTTAGCACACATCAGTTGCATTAGATTATCATTAAATAAGGTGAATTCAGGTACACTGTCATGCATGTGTAATTAATAGATTAGTTTATGGTAAGGAAGTGATAAATAAGTAGGAAAAGTGAAGATTTTTTTTTGGACTACAGTTTATTTAGATAAAATGAAACGCTCTGGAATTGGTGGAATTAGATTTTTTAAAATTAATGTAGCCAATGGAAATTACCGTATATTGTATCCATTATGTGGATGACGTGTACTCGGAATTTAAACCGCTATAACTGGTCTTGGTGGGATGATATATTTTATAAAGAAAAAAGTGATTAATAGTAAACTAGAAAATATAGCTTATACCTAGCATCTAGGAAATGGATCCTTAAGGCTTCCAGCGTTTAAATATTTAGCTACCATAACGTTTTGAAACCGGTATTATGTCTAAGGCAGCGGTTCTCAACCTGTGGGTCGCGACCCCTTTCACAGGGGTCGCCTAAGACCATTGGAAAACACATATTTCACAATATATAATTACATAATTTTATGGTTGGGGGTCACCACAACAGGAGGAACTGTATTAAAGGGTTGCAGCATTAGGAAGGTTGAGAACCACTGGTCTAAGGGGTCTGATTAGGTTGGAGTCTTAAGTACCCAAAAATCCAGCGTTTTATGTTAGGTTCTCCCACGGAAAAACTCAAGGCTTCTCTCTCGGCTGCCACTTTTCATGTAGTTTCACCGCCGCCTTAAAGTCCGCACGGGACGGCTTCTAACCCAGCAGATCTGAGATCCGCTTACTTGATCCTGGCGGATACCAAGCACCTTAAAATGTAGAAATTGGACCTTGTATTGCGTAATTTTGCTCTTTTTATAACCCCCCCATATCTGCATTCACCTCTGCAACCCATATATATATATATATATATATATATATATATGTAGTCAAGCTACAATAAGCATTTAACCCTTTAACTGCAGGAGGAGCGATTTGGGCAGTGATATAAAAGAAACCAAAAAATTTAACCCCTGTCATTTCTCATCAATATGAAATCCAGTTAATACGGGGGGGGGGGTTTTAAAAAAAACTTTTCATTTAAACCAGGGCTAGTTTTATTTCAGTGCAAAAAAAAAAAAGAGTACCATGCTAAATTCACCAGCTTGAAAATAATCTACAAAAGGTACAGTGTAACAGGTTTAAACCCAAGGGCAACAGAACTATTAATACTAAAGTTGGCCAATTTTCCATATCCCCCGCGTAAAGGCAGAGCGTTTCACGTAATAAAAAGTCGGATGCTGGAGAAATCACAACGTAAAGTTAGCTTCCGAGGAGCAGAAGCAGATTTCCTAGCAAATAACACCAGCATGAGGATCTATGTAGCACTCTACGGGGCCGCGTCCCTGTCCATGTCTCACTTGTAGAAGGTTGTCTTCTGTCAACCAGCGGATATCGATAGGTGAGGAAGCTTATATTGTTATCATCATCATCATCATTATTATTATTATTAATCTACCCAAGTGACAAGCTTTCAAAAAAATCTATATACACAAAAAAACAAAATAAACGGTGCTAAAGATCTGCAGATGTGGCGCACGGTGCCCTCTTGTGGTGGGTGTTTAGAACGCCGTTTCCGGAGTTAGTGGATTGGTTTGGACGATTTCTTCTTCTTCTGTTCTTCTCTCTGTTTCTGCTTCTTTCTCTTGCTTGCTTCTTTGTGTCCTAAGGAAACACGGCCAGTAAAGAACCATTCCATAGCATAAGAATATTTACTGTTCAACAATATGATCCAGAACCAAGGGGGGGGTATACAAAACATTCTTCATTCTAAGGGAACTCCAGGACCACAAGACAGGTAAGTGATTTATCTTGCCATGGTCATTAAAGAGATAATAGCATTTATTTTATTATTAGCCATTAATTTATCTAATAAAGAAAACAAGAAGTAAAGCTGACAAAGATGATGTATATATATATATTATATTCTTATTCTATATATATATATTATTCTTTCTCAGCTGTTATTTTAATTAGATATTTTACAGAAACCTTTTAGTCTCAAAAATAAGTTTTTTTTCTTTTCATTAAAACTTAGTTCCAAAATCAAGTTGAGTATTTCTAATTAAAAAAGTTAATGGTGGCGTACCTTTAAATAGGCAACGTCATAAATTTGGCTGTGGTTCCCTGAGAATAAAGCTGGCAAGTAATGAATAAAGCTATGATGCCATACTATGATGACCGTGTAACCACCAGGTAATCTATTATTTATTAACACCAAAAAGATTATGTAGTTAAACGGACCTTTTTTAAACCAACCCCCCCCCCAGGTGGTGCCAAAATAATTAGGACATATTCTAAATAGGACGTGAGCGATCATTTTTCTTTGGATTTCAGTATTAAATGGGGAAATGTCACATCCGAGATAAAACCAACATTCAGCCCAACAGCGGCAACCACCTCATTTACTGCTTAATTATTATTTTTATTTAATGTTCAGTTGTAACCATTTGTGGCATTACAGCTGCCTCTTCCAAAGGGTACTATCATGTAAATGTAATATATTTCCCATGATTAACAAAAGACTGTGCTGGAATCTTTCCGATAGCCGAAGTAGGAAGCTGCAGCATAATTCCTGAACTCCAACCATGCAGTTCATTTGTAAAGATATTCTCTCGCTATCTCAGGTTGAGGGAGCAATTTAAATCAGGACGTGGACTTAAGCAAAAAGATCAAAAGGCATTATTGATAGTATGGAGTATATCGATAGTATGGAGTATATTGATAGTATGGAGTATATTGATAGTATGGAGTACAGGGGGTATAGTATTGATAGTATGGAGTATATCGATAGTATGGAGTATATGATAGTATGGAGTATATTGATAGTATGGTGTACAGGGGGTATAGTATTGATAGTATGAGTATATTGATAGTATGGTGTACAGGGGGTATAGTATTGATAGTATGGAGTATATTGATAGTATGGAGTACAGGGGGTATAGTATTGATAGTATGGAGTATATCGATAGTATGGAGTATATTGATAGTATGGCGTAGGGGTATAGGGGGGTAGGGAGAGTTGCTGCTTTACCTCTCTCACTTCACAGCTCATTATGAAGGGCCTACCTTGTTTTTTTCCACCAAGAAGTGCTGGACTCATGCTGTATAATGTATAACAGTATGCTGATTTACCTATACATTATACAGGGCAGCCAGAGCTCTTCCTGCAGCAGAAGCTTACTGGGGTTGGCCCTTCATAAATGCATAATGAAGTCAGAGAGAAGAAACCACAACTCGTCTGCCGGCCAGCAAATAGAAGTTAATAGAATTGCGAGCAATCAGGGATCTGATAATTCATCTTTACATCCAGGAACGACAAGGGAAGGCCTTCCATCTGCAACTAAAACCATAAACTAAACTACATACTAAATAAAAGTTTTTCTTCAAATGTGTGAACACACATAATATATTTACTGTTAATTTACATTCTGCTCTCCCCTGAGTCCAGGCTGGGAAGGCATAAGCCTCCTTGTCATATGCACTAAAGCGTGAGTTTAAAGTGAACAGGTGTGGCCAGGATATTATCAAAGAGCCAGCTGTGGCAATCTTCTTCAAGGTGGCCTTTCACCATGCGCAATGAGTCAATTAGTTTATTTCTCCCAAACTCACACCTTAGTGAATAAGCTGTAAAATATTTTTGGATTATTTTTGGAGTAGCCGGCAGGTAACTTTCGTGTTCCGATGATTCTCAAGCACCAAGGGCTGGCTGACAATCTCCTAGCTGGAGCTCGCCGAGAGATCCTCTGGCCGGCCCTAGTCGATACGATATGATCCTCTCTTACATATTGTTACCGTGGCCAAAAGTATTCAAATAAGCCATGCAGAGAGAGTTATTGCCACTTAAGATGCAGTGCTATAAGTTCAGTTAGTAGGTCATTCAAGAACAAAATCTGATTAGTATTATTGTGTGCGTACATCTGCTCGGAAAATTTCAACCATTTTTGTTGGGCTTGCAAAAAAAAAAAGAGACTAAATATTTACTAAAATGCAATAAACACCTAATTATTTGCTTACAGCATTTAGATCCATAGATCCTGGCTCTCCAAGAAGAAAAAAAAAGATTTACGGCTGGAGTTTACTGCTTGGGGTGTTTGTAGTTTCCAAACATTAAAAGCATCTTTGCAATGCAACTCTGCGCTGGTCTCAGAAGCAAATGCAAGCTCGGACGTGCCAAAAGGTATGGCGTCGGCCCCCGACATGTATCTTGGGCCGATGTGTTTTGTAAAATGCCTCCCTTACCCCATACGTTGTCTACCTGCTGCCTACCTGCATAGAATGCGCGGAACCCTGTGTCAGGTGTGTCGTTACAAACTAGGGCATTAACTGAGTGCCTTTTGTTCAGTATTATGAGGATTAATGCATTCTATTCATCAATCAATTTTTGACGATTGTCTGCCTTCTGCTGCCAGGAACACTTAAAAAAGCCACGAAAACCATGTATGTTCCCCATACTAACTCAAGAGAAAAGAGGGTTGTTGAGTTTTATTTAATATAAAACTCAACAACCCCTGTATAATATCCTAATATATAGTATATAATATTTTATAGCGGTTTAATTCTTTAAAGGGACAGTGAAGCTTGACGTGTTATTCTATGGAGCTTTTCATGGGTGAAGGTCTGTGCCCAAGTTGTCCGGTGGCAGCGGCTCAGCTAATTTACTGATGTTCCGGGTGCCTGTGAGGGCCAAACCTCTCGCATTTATTTTACACAATCAGCACTGGAAATTTCAGTTGCAAAGGTTACAAAATGATCACGTTTCCAAGACTCGAGGGATCGGCCCGCGGTCAGCCTCCAATATCAGTTGTGATGGCTTTTGATGGACCTCACGGTAAAGTGAGGAGTCATATCAGCTTTTAAGACGCCAGATTTCCTTCCTTGAGAGCTCCACTAAAAGTTGTTCTTTAACCCAACAGGAGCAGTATCCTCGCATCCCATTTTGTTTTGTAAGCCCTTGGTTTTCTAGTATAGGTGTTATGGGACAAGGAATCACTAAACCCCCTATACCCCTACTGAAAAACACCACCAGAAAGCCATGTCCAATTTGATATTATTGTGGCAGTATGGGTGATTGAAAAAAAATAAAATAATATATATAATATATATATTAATATATATATATATGTGTGTGTGTGTGTATATATATATTATATATAATATAATATACACATTTATTATATACATATATATATATATATATATATATATATATATATATGATATTCCAAGCTATGCAGGCATTTATAGACACATTTATATAATACATAAAATACTTTAGATAAAATAATGGTGCATTGGCATATATTACATGTATAGAACTCTGTTAAATGTAATCGTGGCAGCCAATTCACAACTCTTTTAGGGTGAGAGAGGCATTTAACCCATCGCTGTATTTGCTGTTGGTCGCCAAAGATACGTGTTCATGTAATATGTCGAGTGGATATTATGAACACAATAAACCCAAACTGAATTTGTAATAGAGGCAGATTATATCATCTATACCATAGGCATGGTGACCAGATCTCACCTTTAAGGGAATCAGAAAGGGAAATGTAATCAAAATTGTAGAAATTCTACCTAAAAAGGGTAGGATCCCCTGAGAAGAGATCTTTCTTTAAGACGTAGCGGAACGTCGGCCATTCTCTGTGTTACATTGTAATTATTATATCAATACGCAGCAGCGCTTTTCTGGAAGTGTCGTACACTTGCTTGATTGGCTGATGGACACGTTATTATCACGGGAACCCTGTTTAACGTTTGTCTGCACACCTGATGAGTAAAGAGGGGTCTCCCAGTTGCCCGTACTCCGCAGCCTGTCGTGTTCCTCCTCCTCATCGCTCTTGTAGTTATGTCTGGGAAGGACGGCGGGCTTCTGAGCTCGAGCGCTTCTGCTCGCTGATGGCTGGAAGGGCAAAGCGTTCTGTCCGCGGCGTCGGCATTCT
The DNA here is from genome assembly GCA_009364415.1 of Spea multiplicata. NCBI lineage: Eukaryota > Metazoa > Chordata > Amphibia > Anura > Pelobatidae > Spea > Spea multiplicata. The sequence goes on along the minus strand of VKOC01002921.1, from coordinate 3,128 downwards.
TCGGCCAGAGCCATATCGTCTGCTACACCTGAAGTTAAGGCAGAAGTCAAAGAAACTCAATTACGAAAGCCTTGGCCACTCGTCTTTTAATAACAAAGCCAAAATCAAAGCGATAAGACTTTAATTCAAATCATTTTTCCCCTCATCCGCTCCCCTCTTTAAAATTACCCCAGAGTGGTTTATTTTTTTGCATTTTCCCTTTTCTCTGCCAGTTTGGCCCTTTCCCCTTCTTTCCTTATCTTTTCTCATATCCAAAGTAATTTGACTTGGTCAGCCATCGCTTGCTCTCTTTTCCAATGGCAAAATAATGTAAAAAATTCAATAATACCTGAGAGAACAGGAGATCCCATTGCTGGTAGCCTTAAAAAAAACAAGGGTCTTAAGGGTTATAGGTTCACCTTGTCTCCCCAATCAATCCCACAGCCCACTAGAGGAAAGCTGCCCGTCAAAGCGATCCAACCCCCTGCCAGGGTGGGAAATAAACCCTTGCTATATGGATAGCTGTAGTCCTTCATCAATGATTAATCATCAGCTACTGTTATCCATGTATTTAAACCACTAAACAACAAAGTACACGGTGCATGAAGCCATAAATTACAGCTAATAAGTACTAGATTTGATTTTGCTCTGAGCTTCAGTGCTTGGCGACCACTTATAGAGTCGCTTTGCTGTTGGGCAGGTAATTTCCTTCCTTAGAAGGAACCGGGATGATAAAGTCACATTTATGATGGTTCATGGGTATTATTTGAAGTCTCTTATAGTAGTTATCACAGGCAACAGCCATATGCAACACAACTCTTGGTGTTCTTCATATTTCGCAATGTCCTCTGATCCCCCCCCCCCCGAAGCTCCAGGAAGCTGTAATATCGATGGAGGTCTGTGTTGTTGCAGGACAGAACTCCACGTCAACTCCCAAATGGCCTCATTGACCGCCCCCTTCCTCTAGCCACATTCCCCCCCAACGCGGATGCCCCACACGGCCACCTCCTGATGCAGAGTACCGCAAGGTGGCTCCTCCAGGCAGATAGGCAGGTGGTCTCGCTCTTGCCGAACCCCTACACCCTTCTGGCCCTCTCCCTTTGACCTCTGTCCCCATTTCCTGACATACCCCCCCCCCGGGGGGTATGTGTTTGAATCTGGCTGTTGCCACAACATTATCATCGGCAGAAACACCTAGCCCTGTTATATGCATCCCCTCCAAAGAGGTATTTGAGGAACCGGAATGCTGAACTTTCTTGAACTTTCTGAACAGCCTACCTGATCCCAGGGCAACGACGCCGATGTTGTTGTGTAAAAGAATTCCTGCTATCAGATTTACATTTTTCTGGGTCAAGCCCTGACTGGTTTAAAGTCCCTGCACGAATACTGATGTTCCGAGCACTTTATGAGATTCTAGAGTAATTAAGAAGGGGGAGTTTCTGGTAAATTGTCTCTGATGATGATTATCTCCGTGGTTATAAAAAGTTTTACCTGTCGCCCTAAATTTAAACTACATACAGCATTTGCATGTAAGGCATGGATTTGTAAGGGTTAACAAGGAAGTATGGTAACAAGGAAGGAGCGATATTCCGGTAAATCGGCAAGATTCTATGAGGTCATCAAGTTCACTGGTGACTCCGCAATTCCCGGCACCGTTTTATGTGTAACTTCCTCCAAAATACAGAATTTTTGCCTTGCCCTTTTACAATCACGCATACGTGCCAAGTGTCATGTTATTTATCCTGCTGCCGTGTGTAGCTGCCCCACTATCCTGGTTTCTGAGGACACCGGGGAGGTCCTCATCGCCCCCGATCTGCCCGAGGAGCCGTTTCCTGCGCAGGCCTTCATTGCTCCTTGGGGCCCTCCTGGCTTTGGCCCTACCACCCCCATCTACAGCCAAGGTCTCCAACACCGGACACCTGAAATGTTGGGGAAAATTTCTTGTCCCAATAATCATTTTGCCCCCTCTTAAATAAAGCATATGCCACCTGATGAACTCAGCACATTCTAGATAATTATAGATGCAAAGGATTCCACCCGGCTAATTAGTGGCATCACGATCTGCCATTCTCCGAAATTGTTTGCAAATTAAGAGAAGATGACCAAAAACACGAGAATTACACCTAAATTTCACCCATAGGATACCTCTAAACACAGCGAGTGGACTGAGGGCTGTATATTTATGTACACTCGCCAGCGGACAGCATGTTACCTAAGATTACATAAGACTTTTTTATGTGATCTATGAAGGGACTGTCCCTTCTAAATCGAGACACTTTACACATATCTCTAAAGCAAAACTTTCTTCCAAGAAAACCGGCTAAATTTATATTACAAATGCACTACCGTTCATAAGTTTGGGGTCACTTAGAAATGTACATGTTTTTGTATCAAAAGCAGATTGAAATGGATCAGAAATCCAGCGCAGACGGGGTTAATGCTGTAACTGGCTATTATAGCTGGAAACGGCTGATTTTTAATGGAATCTCTTCGGAGGAGTACAGAGGCCCTTTATCACTCCCATCACTCCTGTGTACAGAGGCCCTTTATCACTCCCATCACTCCTGTGTTCCCATGCTTTAATCACTCCCATAATACTGTGTTCCAGATGGACCTTTTCTCAACTTCACATCAATGCCTGTGTTCCAATAAGGAATATATACACATATAACACTCTGTGTTTGCCAATGGCCCTTTTATCGCTCCATCCATCTGCCTGTTGGTTCGCAGTGGCCCTTTATCGCTCCCATCACCCCGTGTTCCAGTGGCCTGTTGTGTTCGCTGATCCAAGTTTAAGTTTAAAAGGCTAACTGATCGTTAGAAACCCTTTTGTAATGATGTTACAGCCAGAAATGTCCTTGTGTTCCATGAAAATGGCTCAGTGACCCCAAACCTTTGAACGATCCTGTATTTTGTCTGTAAATAAGCAACGTTAAGCTATAAGCATTCTTTATGGATGCCTTTAATGACACTTTAACTACTGAAGTGCCAGGCCGACTTTGACATCTATGCGATAACATGTCTATATTATTAAGGGTGCAGTTCCCCTTTAACGCCCAAAGCTCACGCAGTCTTTCTGGATGATATAAACGTGAGGTTATTTTTATCTAACGTTACTATTTATTTGAGGCAGTAGCGTGGTTGCCCCC
>VKOC01002920.1:0-61493 GCA_009364415.1 Spea multiplicata | reverse complement strand
TATTTATTAATGTATTTATTTATAAAAGTATGGTGATATTCTCTGAATGATTCAAATCCCTGAATGATTCAAATCCCTGTAAGATTTGGATCCCTGTAAGATCCGGATCCTTGTAAGATTCAAATCATTTGAATCATTTGAATCATTTGAATCATATGAATCATTGAACGAGTCTCTGACTCTATGAGTCATCGTTCCTCTGTGAATGAATGAGCTGTAACCTGACCCCAGAGTCTGTGTCTGAGTGCTCTGCCGATGACTCACAGCTCTAGGAAAAGGTTACATGATTCACAGACTGAACCGCTACAAATGAATCGTTCAGTCTACTGAATCGATTCATGCGGCTCACTAAAAAGAATCGGATCAAATCAACGATTCGTTCAATGATCCGGACATCACTACCATAGACTTTCAAAACCTCAGAGCTTTATGAGAAGATACCTCGTTTATCAAAAGCTTATATCATTTTTTTAATTGCTAGCGAACCTTGAACTAATTAGTCCATCTGGAGCAATAGATATATCCATTTGTCTTATTTAAATGTATTTATATGTTAGCTTTGTCTCCATGACTAAATCTAATGCACATAACCATATATCCCATGCCAGGAGATGTTAGGGGTCCACACACTATTAAATCATTAATGTCAGGACAGAATTCTTGCGTTATTCAGGGAGATTAGGGAGAATATTCTATCCATAACTGAAAACCCCTATTAATACGGCTTAAACGTATCTGTCTACCAAACTATTTACAAGAACAAAAGCAAGAAAATTCTGCCTATTCAAAGAAATTTCTCGCCATTTCTAAAAATATCTACGTCCATTGTGTTTGCGTAATACTAACAGTCCTTCTAAAGTGTTTTGTGCTAATTTAAGACTGTAATAAGCTATTAAATCTTAAATGGGCTTAGAAATAGGCGATGCGTTATTTTTGTTCTATACTTAATAATAATATAATAAAAATAATAGCATACTTGATTATTATTTTATATTCCGTCTTATTTATATTCACATTTTTTCATGCAAACTGTTTTCCGTGGCATAGTGAAAGAGGTCAAACTTCCCGATTTGAAGTATACGTGAAACAGAAAAATATAAAAAAAATATATATAGCGCAATATTGCAATAGTATAATAATTTAGAAGTGCGCTCACATATACGTGAAGATAGGAAGGCTCAAAAAAGGATGGTCGTATGAAATAATATCTGATGCGGTTAAACTCCTAGATATGGAATATACATAAAATAAAAAAAACATATCTAGTGTAATATTGCAATGATGTCATAATTAGTATTGCTTAGTAATGAAGGTAAAGGGGTTCCTTGAAATCACTAGTAGTACTTTTCTTCCAGGTTCAGGAAATGTAGTGAATAGAAAAAAAAATATTAAAATACCATAACCATAAAATAGTAGCTGACATTAAAAATCCAGCTTCCAGTAATTCCAGCCAAAGATCCAGGTAGGGCAAGGAAGGTCTATGTGAGCGAACTACTAAATAGCACCAGTTATTATACCATTGCAATATTACACTATATATTTCTTATATTTTTTTCTTTTTATGTATAGTCCAAATCAGGACGTTTGACTGCAGTATATAAATATTTTTATATGTTTTTCGGATATTACCAAGTGCAGGAATCACTATTATATATAACACCTGGGAACTCATTTTTGAAGCAGAAGCTCCTAAAGCCACATCTGACTTCAGGCACTCAAATCTATTGCAGGGCTAATTCCACCCTTTACGTCACCCGTAAGTGATGGGGATCATTGGGGGGCCAGCCCTGAATTAGTTCCCGGGTATGTCAATAACATGGGTTATTAATGATGTTTACAATTGCAGAAATTAGGACTGGTGATATAATGAAATCGATTAATTACTCACTTTTTTTCTAAATGTATATCTTCAAAGACATTTAGCATTCAGTATTTCCTGTTGAGCTGATTACTTAGCTTTCTCTGCTGATGACACTTTACCTTGCGTTTTATACCATCAATGTCCCTATATAGTTTATAGAGAACAGGTAAGTTTGCTTGAAGTAGAAGCTGCAGCTACAGAGCTTCAGCTACCCTCCTCGTCTGTAGTCTGCCATTTTTTGGCCCCGATTGGCTACTTCAGCTCATATGGATTTGCCCCTTATCCTACCCATCAGCTATTTTGCGTGCAGGAGGTGGGATCGTTATACGAGGGTGTGCACACTTATGCAACCAGGTTATTGGGAGTTTTTTTTAACCCCCCTCAAAGATTTCAGTTTGTTTTGCAATTGAATTGTTCACGTTATAGGCCACATTAAAGGTGGAAAAAATTCTGAATGTTTTTTTTCTTTGTCTTGTCTTTAAAATCACAAGAACCTGGCATTTTAACAGGGGTGTGTAGACTTTTTATATCCACTGCATACTGTGTTGGCTCTGCAAATGCCATCGCCAGACGAAAGGAGCTCGGGGGGGCAGGGAAAAACCCCAAATAATATCCATGTACTTGGAAGGAAAGGCAGTCAAAATATAATGTGACACTCAGCTGTTATAAAAACTAACAAAAGCCGAGCGTCTCAAATCCTCATAAACCTTCTACTCCTCTGATGTAATAAACGGTGCTCTGCAAACCAGGGGCCGGATTCAGATATAAATATAGAAAGGGTAAGTGGCACTCGGAAAGAGCCCCGTCAAATAAATTCCTTAAACACCAATGTGATAATGAAAAATCTTCTTTATTCCTCGTACTTGATCAAAACGCACACAGCCAGACGCTCCTAACGCGTTTCACACTCGGTGCTTCTTCATAAACTCTTATATGCATTAAAGTGTGCCTTTAAGGGTTAAGTGTGACAGTATATAATAAAATACACTCTGTTATTGTTACAGATATTTAGTAAGAGTTTTTTTATGACCTCATATAAAGGCACCCCATCATTGCAAGTTAACGTTCTTTATTCGACCAAAACATCGTATTCCAAGCTTATACTTTTTAAACATTTTTAGTTTTTATGATATATGCTACATTCCAATATTTATTAACACATATAATAATAATTTCAAAAAGTAAAAATGGAGCAAAAATCCAAATAACCTGAAATCTTAGTACAAGCGCTACCTCGAAGAGCTTTTGGGCTTTCGCCGTCATCCAAATATGTTTTCTATATCGTTTTTCTATATAGCAACATCTATTAAAGTATTAATAGCCCCCCAATTCTTGCTTAAGACTAATCATGGATGTATGCATACGAAGGGGGACGCGTTAACAGAAAATAACGCTATTAGTCAGAGATTTGGCCGAGGAGTGATTAGATGTGGGCAGAACAGCAGGTTTCGCGATAATTATGGAGGCTGAGGACAGATTTTGCAAAGCAGAAAAGACGAGGTTATGCCCTAATGATCATACTCATTAACCTTAATAGCAGAGGAAGTGCGTTACGGCGTAGAAAGTGGCCTCTGTAATTGTGATGCAAGACGCGGGTTGCTAGGAAACCGTTTTAAATAAATCCGAGCAAAATTATTTTTACGTTAACATATGCGGACACGGCGCGCCCATCGTCTTGGCTCCTAAGAGAGGCAACTAAAAGAATTATTAGAGATCGTTTGCTGAATAAGCCGATATCGCATATGTTTTTATTTATTATGTATTGAGGAAGGCAGCGGCTGGATTTGCCGATCGGACACGGAGGGACCTTACGCATCTCTTTCAAGGGGCATGAGAGGACCCGCTTGGGGAAGGAGAGAAGACATTATAGAGGGACACCTTTATTTTAGAGGGTAGTCAGAAGCATTGAAATTGAGCTTATTTTAATGTATAAACCCATTTTTGCTGTTTCTATACACATTATTGGGGTTTTTAGGGCCGTAGAACCCTGCGATGCCCTCATACCCAGCAAACATTTTGAGGACAGGAGAAGAGGGGATCAGGGGAGGAAAGAGGGACAGAGGGAGTTAGATCCCCAATTTAAGAAATATACTCTATACAGAGCTCTGTCTTATGCACATAGATAACAATATTTTTTCCCCATGAAATCATATTTGAAAAATGTATGATGAAATAAATATTATGCCTTAAATGAGTAAAAAGTGAATTGATACGCAGGCATTCCGTTACAAGTGTAGCCACATCTCCCAGACATGACGAGGATAAAACTAATAGTCACAGCAATAACCTACACACTTAATGGTCCGCAAACCAGATAAACCTTAAACGTCAAGGTAATTTCCCAATTTAATCACTGGCAATCCATCTTTTCAATGCTCGGCAGTTACATGATACTTCATATTTTATCAGCTTGTGATATATATATATATATATATATATATATATATATATATATCACACACACACACACACACACACACTATAGGGACAAAAGTATTGGGACACCTCACCATTACACCAACAGGGATGAAATTGCCTGGTAGAAAATGTCTTGGTATGCTGAAGGGGAGAGACCCAGACATTTAGGACAATGCTCTGCTTCCAACTTTGCGGGGACAGTTTGGGGGAAGGTCATTTTCTATTCCAGCATGACTGCGCCCCGTCGCACTAAGTAGGGTCCATAAATACGTTGTTAGATGAGTTTGGGGTGGAAGAACTTGACCGGCCGCCCAGAGGCCTGACCTCAACCCCATTGAACATCTTTGGGATGAACTGGAGCGGAGATTGTGAGCCGGGCGTCTCGTCCAACATCAGTGGCTGACCTCATAAACGCTCTACTGGATGAATGGGCAAAAATTCCCACAGAAACTCTCCAAAATCTTGTGAAAAGCCTTCCAAGAAGAGTGGTTATAGCTGCACAGGGGGGGGGAAACTTCATATTAATGTCTATGTATTTAGAATGTGATGTCATCAAAGTCCCTGTTGGTGTAATGATCAGGTGTCCCAATACTTTTGTCCATATAGTGTATGTGTATTGTATATTATCCATAGCTGGCAGCAGTCCCAAATTTGCCTGGACTTCCATGACCACCAACCAGCCGCTTACTATGCACAGTACCCGAATTATAATATGACATCATAACACTGCTCCTGCTTTGGGGTAGAGTTGTGTATAAGGTGCTCCAGTAATCTCTTGTCCCAGTAAAAAAATCCACAGCTTTGTGTTTTGCAAGCTTGTGGTGTTAAGATAATGAAGCGTGAATAAAAAAAATCTGTACAACTGGACTGTTAAGATTTCTGCTTATTACTGTTTTTTTATTTTATTTTTATTACTTTTTTATATTTAATTATATATTTATATAATTACTATTGTTATGTAGCGCATGGACGGTTATATGTTTTGTTGCGTTTTTATGTTGTAATTGGAAGTTTACTTTATCACCTTTTTGTTTCTGTAAATTGAAAATTGTTTTGTGCTGTACCCCTTTTTATGTCGTGTTTACCCATTGTACAGCGCTGTGGAATATGAGGGTGCTATCCACCATCACGCATTTTTTTAAAATATCATTTAACCTTTTTTTTTTTTTTAAACTACCTAAATTGCCAACGGGGAGGAATAATCAGCAAACCCCAAGAACAAAAGTTACCATCCCATAACTGTATTGGACTGTAAAATATAGGATTTTTGGCATCTTCTATCCTTAATTCATACAGATGTAACAACTCCGACCTTAATCAGTCGTTGGTCTCGTCTTAGATTCAGGAGCCGTATGTCTATCCCATGCATGTATTAATCTTTACCACTTCCGCTGAGAGGCTGTTCCACTTATCTACCACCCTCTCAGTAAAGTAAAACTTCCTTAAATTACACCTAAGCCTCTGGCCCTCTAGTTTTAGACGATGACCTCATTTTTTCCCATTTCTTCTGCATTGAAATAAACTTCCCTCCTGTACTTTGTTAGATCCCTTTATGTATTTAAATGTTGAGATCCCTTGGTCTTTCATACTTGGAGCCAATTTGGGGAATACCCAACTGACATTTAAGGGATTAACCATTTGTATACCCTTTTTGTTTAGTCTAATGTGGCTACAGGAATTCATGGATGTCGCGCTCTTTAATCTACTTGCTATTATATAAATGCCCAGCAGATAAGGGCATCAATCAAAAGTTTGTAAGAAGAATCTAAACCGGAGGATTTATCATGTTATCATTTTATTTATCTCTGCAGTGACGGCTGGGCAGACCGCTACGATGTGACAGACGGCTATCAGCGCGAAGCCGCGGGTGGAATAACAATCAAGCTGCAATCTCCCGACGTGAAATGGTTTGATGATTATTACCTGCAGCTACGTCCAGAAACCAATTTCCGGAACCCATGGTTTCAGGAGTTTTGGCAACACAGGTTCCAGTGCAGGCTGAAGGGGTACCCACAGGAAAGCCAGGTCTACAACAAGACCTGTAGCAGTAAGTCTATCCCTCTTATTATACCGTGGGACATTACAGCGCATGCCGGCGCCAATACCGTTGTCGGTAGTAACCATACAGTAAAAGTGTCATTTAGACATTTTATAGGCATTTTGAAGATACAGGGACACCCCGGCCGTTACATGAGCTGTAATGCATATGATAGCTGAGTGTCCTCTTATGAGTCCCACATTCTCCCAGCTCCTAGCTTGCAGAGTTCGGCCGAACCTGCTCGGTGAACATCGCAGGGGGTCGAAGGAAGCTGCAGTCCAGAAGTAGCCTGTAGGATCTTCAAAGCTTATGTGGCCGGACATCTAAGCTCTGTGGACAGGACCGCAATAGTGATGAGGAGGCAGCTCGTGGCCGTTAAGGCTGGTGGCCACCAAATGACATTAAGTGTAGCCAGAGGCTCGATATGGGAGGCCACACGGTTTTTTGGCTTATGCAGCGTGCGGCCAGAAATCTCCATCCAGTGGCTGCACACTACAGCACCTGATCTGCCACTGAAGAAGCACATTGTGTGAGTATGGAGCCGTGTTGGCCAGTGACCCCACCAGCCATTTTCCCGATGTGCCAGATGACAAGTTAATGCCTAAATGAAACATTCCAGAATTAGCATGTTTATTCATAATCAGCTTTTTGTTACTTTACAAATGTCATTTAATTAAGCTTTGTTTTGGATCCTTATTATTATTATTATTTTTGCCTAGGTAAAGTATAAGCCCTAAATATAACTATACCAAAACTGTGAAAATCGGCCTGGCATCCTGGGGGAAAATTTATATATAAATATATCGTGTCCATTGTACTCAAGGGGTTAAGCTGTGGATTTTTCTTTCCTCCTGTAGTAAGACTTTAACATGGATTTGCTCTGTGTCTCTTATAATTCCCTTCAGATATAATCGGTGATTGTGATCCAAAAACACTTGTCAGGTCAGCTACAAATAATTCATTTTTTTGGCAGAACAAGATTATAATTTAGATAGATTTATGATTCTTTGTCATGTTTCTAACCACCTGGAATAGTGCAGTATAATAAATATATATACAGTATATATATATATGTATATATATATATATATGTATATATGATATATATGTATATATATATATATATATATATATATATATACAAATAAAGAATTGTGTATTTGCCTGCTAAGTAGTTTATCTACTGAAAATGAATCCATGCACACAGCATGGCAGTGCCAGCTTGGATTAATCTAGTAATAGTATAGCAACCGGGAGAGTGAAAATTCCCCTCCGGTCCAACAGATACACCCACGCTCTACAAAAAAAAAATTGTGCCCACCGCGGGATTCCTGATTAATATTCTTTACAGGTGCAGCTTCCATTAAAACAAGCAAGTTCCCTTTGATCGGTTAGCTGCCTCTATCTTCCTACTTGTAATTTTAGAATTCAAAAGACTAAACATTCCAAAGATTATATATATATATATGAATATATATTTTTTTCTTAATCCAGGGAATTTAAGTTTTTATTTTAACTAAAATATAATTACAAAATAGTCTCATAGAAAATTTTGTGACCTTTTAAATACGATGTAAAAAGTGATAATAATAACCCAAAGTTTAAATAATATTGCATGTCACATGACAATGAGATGTTCCTGGCAACAAATATGAATTAACGCCACTGAAGCCTAATTGCAACAACCCCTATGTCTCTTTGGTTGTCAATGCCATCCAGGCATTCTATTTGGGAGATCACGTGTTGTGGCAAATAAGAAACCCTCATACCTAATATGATCCCCTTATACATTCCCATCAGTCATTTTTTATTTGGAAAAAAGAAAATATATAATTTAATTTCCAGAAATGTGTGTAGGTAGTCCGTGGTTTGTTCCATGTTTGAATTATATCAGAGGGGTTGGACACAGAGTCATTTAGAGGAAATCCACATTTTAAGCTGTTTAAAAGGAAACTGTCATGAATGATGCTCAGGGGAGGAGAATGGCTCCATATTGTGACAGGAAGAATCCTGCCACTGTCGGCAAACCAGTAAGGTTATCCTGGGTAACCGGAGATCTAATTACCAGTATGGTCACCAAGGCCCTATAATTACTTGATTTACTTGGACTTTCTTGGCTTATGATCCATTTTTAATGGACTGGTTACCAAATCCTTACAGGTGCTGGGCCACATACTTTGCTGAATACAGCATTCGAAACATCAGTTCCAATACTATTGATGTCCAAATCCATCCTGAAAATAACCATTTATGTTATGGAAAATTGTCTCATTTTCATATTTTTAATGTGGCAAAAAATCACGCACTGTTAGGTTGTCACAAATTCTTATTCTTATTACCAATAAAAACCATAAAAGGGACAATAACAGACAAAAATAAATAAACTTAAAGTGAAAGACATCCCAACCATGAAGTTGCTTGGCCGTGTGCTTGCAGGTTTGGAGAAATACCTTCTTCTAATTTCGCTGTACTAGAACATTGCGTTTATGCCAGTAATTGGTTCTTTGATAGAATACCCCCAACATTTCAGCTCTCAAATTCGGGTGTGGTGGTAGGTGGGCAGGTTGGGGCTTCAGGCAGTTTCCGGGGTATCTTCCTTACTCCTCATGAGGTGATGAAGCCAAACCCTGGATATATACATTAAAATGTCTGAGAGTGCTTTCTGTGTATGCACATGGGGTCTCTTGAGAGAGCCGCCACTGGCTGGAGGTGACACGTTACTGCCATTACTGTCTTTCTTTGTAGTTTCCAAATGGCCCACAGGTGCATTGGAACAGAATGTAAGGGTAGGGGCACTAATCTAAAAAAGGTGCAAGAATGTAGAATGGGATGGTGGGCAGATCCAGGGGACATGCTGTATTACTAGGGCCCGTCTTGCTCCCAAATGTGCCTCCACTCATTGGGCTTCCATGCAACCAAACTGTGGTGGCCTTACTTAGGTCATGCTCTCTTCTGTTGGGATATGACATCATGTCCGAGCACACATCATGTGTTTGTGGTGGGTCCAGGGTGGTATCTGGAGGCCACTGTGCTATGAAGGGTCTATAGATCGATGAGTGTAATCCAAAATCATTAATGGATAATAGGATCGCTGGCATGTTAGTTCTTTCTGATTTTTATGCTCAATTCACGTATGCAAATTTTTGACCACAGCTCCAAGTTTCCATCTGAAGAAAGGGCTGAAAATTAAGAGGAGTTTTCAATTCATTTGGAAAGTCTCGCTGTATTAGCCTGGAATCTTTAGGTCACCGTTTAAAGCGCCGACTATGAAAAAGTTAATTAAGTTTTCAATGGGGAAGATGAATTTGATGTGACTCAGAAAACAGAGTAAAAGGCCCAAGGCTCGGAATAAAAACTGCATATACAAAGCAAGCGAAGTGAAGCTAATGCATAATAAAATTACCAAGCTTTGAGAGCTTGCAGGCTCTTAATTAAAAGCTTAGCTCTTAAGTATAAGACAGAAACTAAGAGCTACCATCGCAATAAATGCCTTTTGGGTGCAGCTGGATCATATAGGATATATTGACTTAATGGTTAATGTATGGCAGTGGCTTCTTATCTCACTGTATTCTCTATGAAGACCTAACGCCAGCGAGTTTCTTCTTGTGAAAAGTGCTGTGTATACCATGTGTAGTCATTTACTATACCAACCGGCAAGATGGCTTGGAAGGAAAAGGAGAATATTATCATTTCTTCTTTTAAGTGTATGATGGTGAAGGTGAGTGGGTGTATGCGAGTGTGTGGGTTTAATTTTCCCAAGGTAGGGGCAAGAGCTATATGCCTAGGGACCCCCAAAGGTCATAGTTAGTGTCATTGCAGTTCTTCTTAATGGTTGCATATAAAAAGTAACCTAAATTTTGTTATAACCCAGTGATTTTATAATTTGTGGGGGCCGAGTCTGAAGTTCTAAATTGACTATTTTTAAGAATCAAGTATGATTCCAAGTGTTTCTTTTTTTTAAATGAATTAATTAAATAATTTAATTAATTTTTAATTTGACATGACTATATTGCTTACCAATGAGCTGAATCAGTCAGACTGCACTGCATCAGATTCCCGGGTTGCTGCTGCAATAATAATGACCAACTTAGTCCATAAAACAAAGACAGAATTCGGCGCATACCCATCGAATACCATTAAAAAAACCACCTATTTACGGCATAAATATTAAATATCCCGTCACACGATCCTTAATGCATTTGTTGGTTGCTGCTTGATAAAATGGATTACTAAAAAATAAAAGTGATAATAAAATAATAAGTGGAAAGAAAAAATAAATAATTTGTCATAATGTTAATACATCACATACCTGAGAATAATTTATCCTACACCAAAAAAATCAATTTCCCCAGATAATGTCATCGTAATTCTACCATACTATTTGCATACTTGTGTATCATACTCACTCCTTTTATTTCAGGTAACAGATTATTTTTATATACACGTTTCTTAGACCCATGAAAAAGTATGCTCTTCATATCTGAAAACTTTTTTTTTTTAAATTAAAATCTAATGAAAAAAATTCTTTTTATTTTCATTTTTTCCCCAGGTCGATTAACTCTAAGGTCTCAGTATGTTCAAGATTCAAAGATGGGTTTTGTGATCAATGCGATATATGCAATGGCTTACGGTCTCCACAATATGCAGATGATTTTATGCCCGGGCTATAATGGTCTTTGTGATGCCATGAAGCCAATTGATGGCCAAAAACTTCTAGACTACATCATGAAAGCCAACTTCACCGGAGTTTCAGGTGACATGATCACTTTCGATGAAAATGGAGACTCACCTGGAAGGTACTTTTAAATAGTATTTATTATTTCGTTTTTATCATTTTTTTATTCAATATTTCTTTTATTAAATTAGTTTTCAAAGATACAGTAAATATAATTATAATTAGACATAAAATTAAATTTTTATCTTTTAATATCAGTTTGTATGATTTTTTATGTTATTAATATATATTTAATGAATTTAGAGGAATTTATATTTTTGTAACTGTGCAAATATTAGAGAAATATTCACTTATGGCTTTTTTTTAAGAGAAATGGATCTGTAAATTGTATGAATAATAAATTAATGACTTTAATTACAAATTAAAGCCAACTTAGTTCACCAACTTATACACATAACCTTTCTGGTGCAATTCTGGCTTGGGACAATTTAATCCAATTTATTTAAAAAATGCAAAATATTTCAATTAAATACATGCTTCAGTTCTAAAATAAGCAATAAAAATGTGCAGCCGTACCCTGATGTATACAAAATATAATGAATGAATTATCGAATGCGCTAATAAATATGGTTATGACTAGTTCTCTTTTCATATTTAAGTAATAGCTATTTTAGAATATTTTTTGGATGCAGTATTGTGCAAAAGTTTTAGGCAGATGAAGAAAAAATGTTGTAAAGAATACCTTTGAAACAGACATGTTAAGTTTATTTTTTATCAACCTCGTACACAAATTTCAAAGGCTTTCTTAAAACCCACCTTTTTCGAGAAGGATACAACATTTCTTCCTAATATTCAGCCATCATCCTTATCGAACCATCTGAACGATCAACAACCTCTACAGATCATCCTGACTTCATAAACTCATCCCTATCCAAGCCGTCCTCTCCTAATGTTTCCCTTCCCCCTCAGCCACGCTCTTGTTCTTCTGTACCAGTTGCTATTTTGTGTGATTTTTAAATGATTTTTGCTGCCTCTGATTGTGACAGCGCTACGGAATCTGCTGCCGCTGTAAATACATGTTATTAGTCAGAGAGTCCGACTGGTTGTTTAGGACTGAGACATTCTATTTGTTGCCACAGACAGTATTATTAAGGGTGCTCAGGGTGCTTGTGAAGTAGATTGGATTAAATAGCAGAGATAAAATAGGGTTGCTTGAAAACATTATGCAAATACTAGATGCATTTTTAATGACGCTAGTAATAAAAGAATTTGGCTAGAGTTCCCCTTTAAGTGCAGAAACCCAACCACAGCAAGTCAATACCACATAGTCCAGAGAATCTGATTTTGACAAATAGAGCTCCAGGAGCTTTAACACCAAGAGTAGCTGACATTTGATTTAAATCAGGCATCCCGCTGCGTCATGTTTAGCACACTTAGCATCCAATCTACTTCCGTACTCTCTATTTTTTATTGACTTTAGGTTTTGTTTTTTTTTACAGTGGTCTTCACCTATTAATGTACATTAGAGCGTAGTAGTCAATTACTGTAGCTTGCAATTAGTAAGGGTCACATTTTGAAAAGTCCGATCGTTCTTGATTCCGTGGTACATAACAGAAATGATTCTGCTTCAGTCTCATGACACGTTGGTGCTACCTAAAGAAATTCTTAAGCCAATTAGAATTCTTATGCCAATCGATATTATTCAGCAATGAAAAATCCTCATTACTTCTTTAAGTGGACCTACAACCAAAAAAAAAATACAGTTTTCCTTTATTAAACAGTTCTAGTTTTTGATCGATATGTTTTTAGACAGGTGCATATAAGCCATTTGTATTTGTTCTAGCTCTGTTATCTTAGTGCAATATCCTAGACAAACATTCTGAGTCCTTATCGCATTGCTGATTGGTAAACAGTAGAATGACTCGGTCCTAATCACACAGTGATTAACATTGAACAAAATTAAATAAAACCAGCTTTTCTTCAGGAGGAGAAGTTTTCATACAGAGCTTGAGAACAGGATATAAAGATAAATGCTCACATTGTATACACAAAATGGGTTTCTATCACATATATATATATATATATTGTATAGTGTAATACACTATATGTCCACAAGTATGGGGACACCTGACAATAGCATGTGCTTATTGGCCATCCCATTCCAAAACCATGGGGTTTAATATGGTTCACTCAAAACCCCAATCCAACCAGGCCAAGTTGCTCAGAGCGGTTGTCTCAGACTCAGACAACACTCTGAACTACTTGCCCTGGGAGGAACAGGGATTTGAGCCCCCATGGCAAAAGGGCAGGGCAAAGTACACCTCGGAGCAACTTGGACCGGAGAGACCAATGGCTTCGGTATCAGACGTTAAAGGTCTGTAAGAACAACTCTATCGGTCGCCTGCAGGAGGCTCGTCTGGCATCAACAATGAAGAGCAGCTGCCCTTCATTGGTTGATGCCAGAGGAGCCCCCTGCCGGTGACCAATAGAGTGATTGATCATCACTATGTAAATACTAAATCTGGCACAGCCACTTCCCTTGTTGGTTTGTCTACAAACTTCACATTATTCTTACCTTTTTATCAGTAAATGCAGTCTTCTACCTGTGAAGCTGGATACTGGGTCTCTGAGACCTCTACAGCAGAGTTGGGAGATAAGACTGCATTCTGAAAGCATAGCAAACAAATTATAAAGAGGCACAGAATGTGGGACATGCTTTTTATCTACAACCCTTACTCGTCCAGAACCAACTATAGTACATCTACCAAGCTTTTCACATAGTGGCATCTGCAACTTATTTTACTTCCACTAAAGGTATTGAATATATTGAATATTTCTGGGGTTTTATGTTATATTGTCCTTGATATACATCTGAAATAAATATAGTTTTTTTAATTGACATTAAATAATATTTTTTATACTCTTAATTGTAATAGTTTGTTTACAATGCATTACATTCTTTATTGATGGAAACCTATCTGCTTAACCTTAAGTTCAATATTATGTGTTAACTCATTTTAATTGTTTTTCCGCTGTCATTTTAATTGGTGTGATTATTATTATCGTTTTAACCATTGTAGACTCTTATAAATTTATAATATTCATTTATTCTTCATAGCATTAATGTTTTCCTATAATTTAGCTAGTCATTTATACTCGGCAGTTTCCATTTATTTGTATTTCATTTTTTTAAATATAGTAAAATGATAGCTGTGTTAGTACATAGAGAATAATATGTGCATGTAGTGCATGCAGTGCCGAGGTAATAGCTAATTCAAGCCGTGTCCGATATACTTTTGTCAAAAAGGCAGAGGAAATAAGCAGAGGAATTCATGAATGCTTGGGTTATTCATAAAGCTATCTTTGAAAAGTAGTAAGGCACAAAATGATTAGGAAAGCAGACTAGATGGTCTGATGGGTTCTTTTCTTACATTGCTATCAATGCATCTGTGCAACTGAGAAATAGGACTAAATTAGACCTGAAACTTTTCTTACTTACTTGAAAACTGCAACGTACTGTATCTATCTATGAGTTTTGTTGGTGTAGACGCTTAAGGAGGTCAAAAAAGTGATTAGGAGGTGCATTATCAGGGAAAGGTAAGAGAGAATAAGTTGGGAATGCCTCGTTGAACGTTTTTTTGGTTCCCGCCTGAAGGTGGCGAGTCTTCTGTTGTCCTGATAGGCGTCGGGAGGGCGTTCAAGCACAGAAGGTAAACGGCTTCCTCGGTTTCCTTGTAGAATGTCTTGCTTGAGCAATTGAGGAGGATTGGAGGTCATAGGGTGAACATCTCCTGTAAATATAATTATCCACTTTAGTATAGTGCCCAGTGTACCATTGCAAGGAGTTTGAACGTTTCCAATGTAGTTTTCGTAGTTCATGAGATATGTGATCAAATTTGTGTTCCCAGGGATGATTCTGGCTGCAGTATTCTGGATTGCTTTTAGTGAGGAGAACACAGTCTGTCATGTCTCTGTATAGGGCGTTGTTGCAGTCTAGACTATAGGACTAGTGATGGGATTACTGTTTTCATACGTGCTATTCTGCGTACCATGTATACTGATTTCAGAGCAGTTTTTCTACTTGCCTCAATCTGAGGTTTTAATGGAAATGTGTCCATTACATAAGTTTTTGACGTGTTGAGATGAGGCATGGGGGTTACATATGGTGGGGCAGAATCCTGTTACTCGTTCCATGTAATGCTTGATGGGCGAGATCTGGATTGCAGCACCATCATTTCAGTTCTATCTGGGTTGGGTTGTAGTAAGTTAACCATCATAAATGTCTCGGACGCATGACGTTGCCATGCTTTCTGTGTTGTTCTGACACTCCAAGGTATATTTGTGTGTCATCCTCATAGCCCTCTTGACCGTATGAGGTCTGCGAGAGGTTTGACGCATATGTTAAACAAGATAGATGATAGGGATGACCCTTGGGAGACTCTACTTTTTGTGGCTGGAGCTTCACTATTGCCCATGTATTCAGCCTGCGAGAGGTAGGATCAGGAAGTGTATCACCCAACTGAACGCAGAGCTGCTCAGTTGGGTAATTATAAAGAAAATGTAAATTTCTAGTAGATTTTGCTAATTGATTTATAATGTCCATCCAATTTGTTCCATAGAATTATGCATGCATGTTCTTATTTCAGAAAAATTTTTTTACAGTAACAGAGGAACCTTCTTCCATTCTTGACTAGTAGTCATGATCCTTCAACATGTTTTAAAGTAATTGATAAAGCAAGCATTTGAGATTTTTCAGTGTTTTACATGACACAGTACATTACATCACTTACAGAGCACCAGCAAAAATGTTAAATAAAATTAACAATAACATTTAATACAAGTTAAGACATACTTACAGAGGGAGAAGAGGACCCCGCTTTGTGAGGTAACAAGACAGAAGGCGAGGGACTGCTTGGTTTAAAATGAGTGTTGGTGATGTTGGTGACGAGCGAGGGTGATGTTGAGGAGTCAGTGCTGTAGAGATCTCAAAGGTGTGGAGAACATATGGTTTATTTAAGAATGCAGGTAGTTGGTATTAGGAGGACAGATTATAATCTTTTTTTTTCCTGTAATTGTACATTTCCCCCAGGTTGTGGAATCTCCTGTTAGAGCTTCACTAGGTATTGAAATATGAGACCCTCTGAAGTCTCCTTTAATGATGTTTGCCCTTTATATTGCATATTTTATGCAGCAAGGACAAATTGTTCATCACATTGAGTGAAACATTTTAGTAAAATGATCACGTCCCCATGATTCCAGCTTAGAAAGAGCTTATCCTGTAGTTTAGACTATCTGGTCAATGCTATGTTTTTATATTCTTTCTTCCTGCTAAAACAATGTAATATTTTCCTCAAGGTATGAAATCATGAACTTTAAGAAAATGGGAAAAGATTACTTTGATTACATCAACGTGGGAAGCTGGGACAATGGAGAACTGAAGATGGATGATGACGAAATCTGGTCAAACAAAAATGCAGTCATCAGATCTGTTTGTAGTGAACCTTGTGCAAAAGGGGAAATCAAGGTAAGCAGGATAAAAGCAAAAGTAGAGGAAATACAATTCCACCAATCGCTAATGTTTAATTTGAGTATAGTTTACGAATACAGAGACCCTGCAGCTGAGCTGGAGATTTTACCTTTTGGTCAGCAGGATTTAACATCACTGCATTTGAGCTGATAGGGTATGAGCACTGTTATAGTTACAGCATTTGAATGTCTGAACAGATATTCAGGCTTTGTGGGAGGGTTTCTATATACACACATATATATTTTAAAGTGCTTATGTTAGCCGGAGTATCCCTTTACATTTATAAACCTATAGTTAAAGCCTACACTATTCTAATGTCAACATAATGCTCTGTACATCTAAGAGGTTCCTTAAATGCCATGTTAGTGAATAAAATATAACCAAACTAAAAGTAAAGAGAGGCCAATTAAAGTTGAATTGTCTGAGTATAATAAACCATCTCCTAATTCAGCACAGCTCAGTATTCTGTTTTATTGCTGGCAGACAAACAAACAAGAGAAGAGGCAGAGGATACATTTAATCGGGATATAAATAGTTCTTTGTAGAGCTTTTGTGATTGTTTGCCAAGTAGATGTAACTGAGAGAGAGAAATAGCTCCATTCTCTGTTATTTCTGTACAAGAAAGATCGGAACAGTTCCAGCAGTTGGCAAAAAGTATAAAAATATACAGATGTTTATCTTCAGATTGCTTGAGCTTCCCTATCTATGCATGTGTAATCATGTAAGTATATGTAATTCAATAAAAAAAGGAATAGACAATTTTAAATTATGCATTCATCGCTAAGTGTATTGTTCCGAATAAAATCCTTCATCCTGGATGAAGACGTAGGAATTGTATAACAATATTTACTAGATGATCCGTTGCCAGGGGCACAGATATTCTTTTTATATCTGAAATCACTTTCACCTGCTGCTTCTGGACCTTTAACTGGCTGTTTCACTTGAGTTTTTCTTGTATAAAGAGTGGGTACCAGGAACTCTTGAACCACCGCTAGAACTTGCACTTTATGTATCAAAGGATCCAAAACAAGCAGAGGAAACAACAAAAGTGGAAGCATGTATATACAGTAGCGTACCCAAGGGGGGGGCAGTCTGCCCAAGATTCCATTCGTCAGGAGGGTGCGGGCCTGCAGCTTACCGCTGTAGAGATTGCACTCTCTTTTCCTGCCCAGGTTCCTGCTTCCCCTTGGCTGTTTCAGGAGCAGCAGTGGCACAAGCAGGCTTTTTTAGGGGCAGGGGTGACACAGGCAGGCTGCTATAGGGGCAGCTGTGGCACAGGCAGGCTGTTTTAGGGGCTTAGTGTATAGTTATATGGGTTATGCTGCACTACCGTCAATGTCTGGCTCAGTGTATTGTGATGGGAGTTACGCTGTACCACCATCAATATCTGGCTCAGTATATAGTGATAAGAGTTATGCTGTACCATATCTGTTCGGTAAATGTTATTTATTTTAACCTAAATTTAATTTATTTATAAGTTAATAATAATTACCAGTTTTTCCAGTCGACATACAGTTTACAAATTTGTGACCCTTTGTTTATTTCGTTCAATTCCCAGCTATGATTATAATAAAATAATGTAATGTAATAATGTACATCAAATCATTATAGTAAGGAGAAAAGTAATTCTGCTGTACACACTTACAAAGAAGTAGTTGCAAATGCACTAGGTCAACTATGAGATAAAAAATTTTTTAAAAAAATTCTACGATATACTGAAAGGGACATTTTTTAATGTTCCAGTTTCTTAAGGAAACAAATAAAATTACCTTTAAGCATTGTTATTACTAATAAGTATCACTCTCTAAGAAACAGACATACCTTCTCCTGTACACCACAATATGCTACAAATTAGTAGATATTAATGTTGTCCATTGATGCTGCATTTGACTTTTAAATTCTAGGTAATCCGTAAAGGGGAGGTGAGCTGTTGCTGGACCTGTACACCCTGCAAGGATAATGAAATAGTTTTTGATGAATATACGTGTAAAGCGTGTGAATTGGGATCCTGGCCTACTGATGACCTTACAGGTACAATGACTCAAAACTGTAGTTTTCTGCATGTAAAATTATAAATATAGCACAAGATAATTAATATGCAGGACAGAAAAATGGGATTCCTGATTACTATTACGTATGAAAAGAGGCCCGAACTGTTGTCGATTTAATGTATAGGTTTTAGGATTAATTTTTTGGAATATCTTGTACAATGCACTCCTTTGCAGTCATCCAGGCATCTATGATGTCGCATTCCACGTTTGGTGTTAATGTATATTTTTATCTTTATACAATTTTTTTTATATTTACAGTATGTAAAGGGAGGTATAACTCTATAGTGCTTATTTGTGCTCTTAATGCTGAATAAATATATAAACATAGAATGTAGTAGCAGAAAAAACCCAATTTTGTGTTTTCGTGCTGTAAAAAACCTCAAACTTTATTCGACTCATGGCCTCATTTTACTACCTCTGCTGGATGGCTGTTTCACTTACCTACCTCCCTCTTTGTAAAGTGGAATATGGGTAATTTATAGTTCGGGAACTTCACTTAATTAGAAAGTTGCAATGTTTAGGTCACTGCTTTTGGCACCTGGGATGTAAAACGAATGGCAAAGCAGATTAATGTCCTGCGAGATTTATATTCGTCTTACAGTGTTATTTCTTAATGTGTATGCTAAATTTGACATTTCAATGTAGCAACCGTTCGTCCTCAAAGGATTTTTGTGCTGTAATTATCTACAATTGCTTATTATTCTCTGAGTCATACAGCTACAGAACCTTTCATTAGGACCACCTATTCATTTCTATGGAAAAACAATAGAAAGGGCTTTGTGTCCCCTGTTTATGTAGCGATCATAAGGTGTACATGGTTAAAACAGTCGCTTGCACAGCCCTTTAACTCCTGATGGTGACCCTACGGATTTCCGCTCCTGTTAACCCCTGTGATGCTGCGTAGATAATGGGAGTGGAAATCCGAAGGTTCGCCTTCAGGTTACCAGTCCATGCTGCCTGTTCACAGGTGGCTGCAGGCTACTGCAGATAATGCAGCCTTTTCAGCAACTTTAATGTGATGAGGAACCAGTTTTAGTTCTTTGGGGTCTGTCAGCAACCTCTTTCTCTTTCAAGTTCCTTTTCCCCCCTACTAAGACTGATCCCTCTCTTGTCATTGGTTGAGACAGTCACATGTCCAGCTGCACAGAGGTTGCTGGGGGGAAATTCCTCTATGAACTACAGCAGTGTCCAGATGGTTGCAATAGCAACCGCCACAAGATGCAAAAGAGGAGGTTACAACATAATATTGAACTTAAAGAATATCTTTATCCACGTGTGCTTGCCGTATAGGAACTATGATTGTGTAGAACACTCTTTTTTTTAATACCCAGAACTTCAATGCTTCTGTTTTCAATTGGCCATCCACATGAGGTAATTTCCTCCCACCTGCCAAATAATTTGCACTTACATTTATTCCAATTGACGTTCAGCCATACAGAATACATCATTCAAAAGTTTCACTCTCCTCAAGCTATACATAGTCCGACATATCATCCATATAGCCAAGCACTTTTTAAAAAAAAAGTTCTTCCACTTCCCGGGATTTCCACACCTTTCACTACTTTATCTCTTCGGATGAATTGTGACAAAGGTTCGATAACACAAATAAATAAAATAGGGGACAGCAGATCGGATTTTAATACTGTCGGTCATCCATCCATTTACTGAATCCGCTTTACTAAACGATCTGGCAGTCCCATTTTTTCCAAGACTTTAGACATAAATGCGTGCAAGACCCTGTCATATGCTTTTTCAAAATCAATTGTGGCCACTGCTACAGGCGGCATCCTTTCATTACGGTACCAAATCGCATCCCTTAAACATCTTAAATGTTCGCTAATTTGTCTACTGGGTGCAGCACACGCCTGTTCCTCACCTACTAATTTGTCAGCCACCTTTTTTAATCTGTTTGCTATTAATTTCGCATAAATTTTATAATCAACGTTTAACAAGGAGATGGGCCTCCAATTTTTTAAATCCATTCTCTCACCTTTTTTGAAAAGTAAGGCAATCACCCCTTTCTCTCATCGATTTCGCTAATTTCTCCTGTTCCATACTTCATTTGCATACATTTAGGAAATCCTATCACATCCCAAAATGTACAATAGAATTCCATTGGCAGGCCATCGCTACCAGGGGTTTTATTTTTGGGAAAACTTTTCACGACCGTTTCGACTTCTCGCTTACATCAGAAGATCCTCAAGCAACAGGTTGTCAAATCGATTTTCAGCATACAATCTGTCATAAAACTTCCATACCTCTGAGAGGATCTTATCTTTGCCCTCCACCACGTGTCTATCGTTATACCTTACACACTCTATCCCTTCCTTCTGCATAAAAGCCTTCTTAAAGAAAAATCTGGTGCATTGTTAGTCCTTTTCTTCTTTTTTTTTAATTTAAATATTTATTTTATTGAGTTTCATAAAGAAAAAAAAGGGACAGAAAAAGAAAAACGGGAACAAAACACAATGGGTACATACAGGTATCCAAATTTCAGTAAATATATATTCAGGGAGCCGGGGATGTCCTCATAACCGATGGTACGTTTAAAAGTTACTCAATTTTAGGATCCAGTCCTCATAGATTACTATTCTCATATGATGAGTCCGACTGACCCATCCTAATCCTTTTTTTCCATTTGTAACTGATATAATAGCTGATTTTTCAATTGCGTCCATTGAAATTGGTGATTAACTTTCCAATGCCTGGCAATCAGGATTTTTGCTGCAGCTAGGGAATGTATTAAAAGGGTTTCTCTTTCTATAGAGAGAGTAGTTGGAAGTAGGCGGAGAAGGGCTATGTCAGGTATCCTATTAACCTTACATTCTGCAAGTTTTGTAAATAGACCATATCCCACATCTGGCTGACCACCGTACATGCATGTAGTCTCCTATTTCTCTATTACATCTCCAGCACATCTCTGATACCCCGGGAACACTGGACTTACCTCGGAACTTTGTCGGAATACAATACCAATGATTTAAAACTTTAAAATAATTTTCTCTGATTGAGATCGAATGTACAATATTATGGGTTAAAGTTATTGCACTTTGCCAATCTTTTTTTGTAATCTGTATCCCTGTCGCTTTGGACCATCTAGCAGTAGTTTTCGAGAAACCGACCTCTTCTATCTTTTTTGTTACGTCGCGTATTTTTGTCAAAATGTTCCTGGTTTCTTCTCAATTAAATACGTGTCCAAGTTTTGATTGGATATTAGGGTCGGCATTATAAAGTGCGTACCTTAAAAAGTTTTTTATCCTTAGGTAGGGGAATATCTCTGTAGATGGTAAATGAAATTGGTGGGCTAGCTGATCGTACGGTTTTACGGCGTTGTCTGTCAGAATATCCTTAAGATGGTCAATACCGAGCCTTTTCCATTTAGTCAGAGAAATATCAGGTAGGCTAAGTTTTATAATATCCAGCCCCGCCGTAACTAATATTTTATCTTTAAGCCCAAATTTTTTCTTCATTTTAAACCATTAATTTATGGTATCTTTAATGATGATATTATTACCCGCACAGATCTTTGCCTTAGATTTGTTGATAACTTTCCAATACCTGAGAGATATTGTTCTATTTTATACCAGGTTGGCTCACATTAGATTTTAATTGTACATTGTATACATGAATTACCATACATGCCTCGTATGCGTGCACAATCCTGGGAAAACTCAGGCCCCCCTCTGTTCATTTTTTTGTGATAAAAGTTTAATTCCAAGTCTTGACTTTCTACCATTATTAATGAATTTATTAAAAGAAGTTTGTATCATATTTAACCATGGAGCTGGCACTTTTAAGGGAAGGTGTCTAAAAAGATAGGACCATTTAGGTAGGATATAGGAGTTAATTACATTTATTCTCCCTATCCATGATAACACAGTATTTTTCTAGTTTTTCAGCAAATAACTGGTCTCTTGAAAACAGGAGAGAGAGTTTATTTCTATCATATCTCGCACCTTTGCTGTTAATTATCTGGGCCTGAAACTAAGCTCTTGTGATACTCCTTTAAATTTAAAATCGTATTATATTTTTTGTACGATTTGTGTAGGAACATTGAGGGAAAATGATTTTTCTACATTTAGTTTATAATTGGAAATTTCTGCATATTTATTTATAATTATCATTAGTTCTCTAATTGACCTTTCTGGGTCTTCAACTGTGAGGAGGACGTCATCTGCATATAAACAGATTTTTAGTTCCTCTTGTCCTAAGGTGGTAACTTTAATTTTTTTTATTCCTCCTTATTTTAATTGCTAAAATCTCCATGGTTAGAATATATAACATTGGAGAAAGTGGGCAGCCCTGTTGTGTTTCATTGTTGATGTGAAACCTTTCGGATTTAATGTCTTGTCCCACGATTCTACCAGTAGGATTTGAGTCTTCATTAATAAGTGAGATTGGCCTGTAATTAATTACTTCCGTTTTTTTTTGTTTGAGTATAGATACTATGTTGGCTCTTAAGAGTTCTTCCGGGGCTTCCGCTTTACACATTAATTCATTAAATAAGGCAGTTAAGTATCTAACAATCTCGATTTTTTTTTTTAAAAGAGGCCACTAAATCCATCTGGGCCTGGGCTTTTACCATTCTTAATCTTATGTATTACCTTTGTCACCTCTGAGTCTTCTATGGGTTTATTCAATTGAGTCAGTTGGTCATTGCTCAATTTAGGAATAGGTAGGGTTTTTAAATACTCTATAATTTCCTCTGATTTTATATTATTATTTAGATTATATAAAGAGGCATAATAATGATTAATACTTTCCAGAGTCATACAGACCCTGTTGTTTTCGATTATTTTATAAATGCGCTTTTTGGCCTGTTTTTTCTTTAGCCTATTAGTTAATGACTTGTCTACTCTTTTTTTTTTTTTTTAAGTACCACTGTTGTTTAAGTTTTTCTAGGTTTT
Organism: Spea multiplicata; assembly: GCA_009364415.1. Lineage (NCBI taxonomy): Eukaryota > Metazoa > Chordata > Amphibia > Anura > Pelobatidae > Spea > Spea multiplicata. The sequence goes on along the minus strand of VKOC01002920.1, from coordinate 38,016 downwards.
TACTAATTTGATTAAATTCCAGATCTCTTATTCTTCCTTTTAATTGCTGGATCTTAATAGATCTATATTTAGTTGGGGATATTTTATTAACGTTGGTGTTTGTCCTTATCTACTGAGTCAATCTGCGCCTGGAAATGATCTGTTTACCACGCTTACTGACATACTTTGTCACATGTTCCTTTGCATCCGCAATCTCATCATTCACATCCAGTCCCAGGTATTCAAACAGGTATTCAGTTTCCACACACCTTTCCCGTATTCAAGTTTTAAATTCAAGCTCACTTTACATGTCAGACATTCTCATACTTGGGAACTCTCCGGGTTTGAACCGGAGATTGCCTGGCGGGCGCTGCTCCTCTGGTTCTCCGGGTCAAGACCCAAATCCTCTGGGTCGCGGGAGCGGGGTCTTGACACCCCACTTCCCGCCCATTTTTTTCCCTTAAATGGGGGTGTTTCCCGCTGCCGTCAGCGGGAGCGCCCACCGGTGTCAGTGTCCAGTTCTGGCCGCATCCCGCAAGGGAAGGCTCCGTGTAGCCGGAGCCCAGAAGTTCCCAGGTATGCACATTCGTGATCAGAAGAAGAGACTCTATCGTACGTCACTTCTGCTACATTCACGCCTGGGGTGACAAAAATACAATCAATCCTAGATCTTACAAGACCATTTTCACTAAAAAAAATAAAACCTTCTATATTCATTTGGAGACATTTTACTGTATCCAGAAAACAGAAATCTTCAATAATTTTCTAGAACTCTTTTTCAGAGCTATCTAACCCCACCCCCACCCCCTATTCTAACATTCTTAGCTTTTTTGAATAGAGCGAACCTGTCGTTGTTTTTGACTGGGGCATATACAGTTATAACTCTAAAAACTGTACCCCCAAATTTAAACTAAACAATTAAACCCCCCCATTCAACTTCTGTTTGTTTAAAAACAGTGAACAAGTTGTTTTTAAACAAAATCCCCCCCCCCACTATTCTTATCTAAACTATAAGAAGAACAACAAGGCCCCTTGGTCCAAACAGCAGACCGCGGTGGTTCCTGTGAATTGGTGTCTTGTAAACAAAGAATGTCATAACCTTTGGAAGAAAAACAGTCAAACAAAAAAGCTCTATGTGCAGCCCCTTTAATGCTCCTCACATTCGTCGCTTTCGGACTCAGAGGATGACATTTTTAAGTCCTCCTCTAATCTACCCGGATCTGAGGTAGTGTCCTCCGTTAGGAGCGCACCTTTCGCAGGGTCCTCCACAGGAGGCTCGGGGACTGCTCCAGTTTCAACTACGGCAGGAGGCGCGACACCCGATGCCTTTCCAGGTAGTCCACGACCCACTCCACAACTCGTTCCAAAGTAGCAGTGACGGTAGTTGGTACAGCGCTCCGCATAGCAGTAGGGTTGGTAATTACGGCTCCCCTGCACAAAAGGTTCAGTAGAAACGCCGGCATTAGGGCCTACCCAGTCGGGTCTTCTAGGATACAACTTGGGGCAACTATTAGCGAAATGATTCTCTGAACCACACAAGTCACATGTCTTCTTTTTAGTACACTCAGCAGCAAAATGGTTAACAGAACCACAGATTCTGCAACAAGGACCAACTGTGCAATCCTCTTTAATATGTCCAAAACGCTGGCATGTACGACAAAATCTTGGTTGATTCGGGTAAAACAAATATCCATGGTTACCCCCTATGGAGGAATTGGGAGGGGTGCATTTTCCCTCCAATTCCAGTTCTGTCCTCTTTCAGAACTGCCCAAAATCTTAGTTTACCATTGAACGTGCCAAATTCGTTTTCCAGATATTTCGGTGTGGAAATGTCTGTACAATATCTCGATAGAAAGACCCTGCAATTCCTCATCGGGTACGAAGGGATTGTACACGCGTCCTGTGATAGGTCTTTTCTCAGTACAATTACGCGGCACCAAGTTTATTCCATCCACCAAGGGGTTACCTTCACAACGTTTCCAGCGCTCTAAAGCCGTCATCATCCAAGCAGCTGTCACAAAAGAGACGTCATAAAATCCCAGCATTTTGAAAGGCTGTCCATGGAACATACACCGGCGTGGTACTTCCAAGAAGTTTTCGATAATCTCAATCTGAATTGTCTCGAAATTTATGTCTTCCAATTTATCCTTACCAATGGCCATATTCGACAAACTCCAGCTCCACCTTTAGCAGGCAACAGACGCTTACCGCCGTAGCCCGTATGGGCCCCTAGGCCGACTGACCGGGACCTGTCTCCAGGCAGCCGAGAAGTCTCCTTTTGGGAGGTTTGACCTTTCTTGTCAGTGATTGGCTGCTGGAAGCAACCAGTCGGCAGCAGGAAAGCACTTCTATTGAAATCAAGCGTTTCTGTTTTTGCTTAATGACTTATTAATTCTGGCGTACTGATGCAGGAGCTTTTTTAAACTGAAAAAATGCGAATTTGTTATAAATTCCTATCAGTAATAAAAACACAATTCAGTGTGGGTAAGCACTGTAGTCATAAAGTGCTCTGCGTGGTGATTGAGGGCCATCGACATCAGAGTTATCTTTAGCTGCAAATATATTTATCAGTATAAAGTGGCTTCCCGCTGGTGTTGCTACTTGCGACATAGACGCCAATCTGCTATATTCAACAGTTTTAGTTTCATGGAAAGGCTTCCGTGGAAATAGCAAGGCTACAGAACATATGGCATTCGGAAATAAGTTAATCAAGATAGATGTATATATACTGTATATATACACACTATATGACCAAAAGTATATTCACCTGACAATCAAAGCTTGTTGGACATTCCATTTCAACACCATGGCCATTAATATGAAGTTGTCCCCCCCTTTGCTGCTATAGCGGCTTCCACTCTTCTGGGAAGGTTTTCCACAAGATTTTGGAGTTTTTCTGTGAGAATTTTTGCTCATTCAGCCAGTAGAGCATTTGTGAGGTCAGACACTGATGTTGGACGAGACACACGGCTCACAATCTCCATTCCAAAGGTGTTCAATGGGGTTGAGGTCAGGGCTCTGTGCAGCCGTTCAAGTTCTTCCACTCCAAACTCATCCAACCAAGTCTTTATGGAGCTGTGCACTTGGGCGCAGTCATGCTGGAATAGAAAAGAGCCTTCCCCAAACTACTGCCGATGTTTGTCTATGGAGACGGCTGATAGATTTTGTGGCTGAAACACATAAATGTAATAATTAGAAAGGGCGCTGCTCACATACTTACACATATATATTCCCTATTTATATTTCCCTATTTATATTTTATCCTGTCTATCCCTTTGACCATTGCCTTTTTACCCTATAACAAATCTCCACTTAATCCCCAAAACATTGCTGAATAACAAACCATTGGCAAAGCATATATATATGTTTTGCCCTGATCTTTTTTTTGGTAAATATTGCAGTAATGACCCCCTGTTAATGCTCTAATCCCCAATGAGCTCCAGCCAAAAACCCTATGATACCTGCCAGCATGTAGGATGGGGCTAGAAGTGCTCCAAGCTTTTTATTAGCAAATGTGGCATCACCTTGATCATGTTGTCCATGCCCAGTTTGACGTCATTCAATAGTATCCTTTACAAAAAAATACAGTATTCCACAAGGCTCTCTTTTCAGTCCCTCAATTGTTCTTAAAACAAACGAACATTGGAGACAAGGGACAAAATTAGTAGCCCTCGGCTTTCAAATTCTATGTTTCTGGTGTAGAGCAAGCAGTCAAAGCGTTTTACCAATGTATACCAGCCACACTGATAATTCTAAGTAATACAAAAATGTAAGGTCATTCATTACAATTATTACTGATAACTTGATTCCTAACAAGAATACAACAATCTCCGTGTGACCTCCATTGAATTAATTTGGAGTCCTGCAGGTTAAGTTATTATATTTTAATTAAGAGCAGTTGTAGAAAGCAAAATGAATCCTTTGTAAGTATTAAACATCAAAGTCTCGTACATGCCAGTACTGATTTATCTCCTGAGCGTTCCTTAAAATGTTTTTTTTTCCTTAGTTGTTCCTTGTGTAGAGAAACCCGCAACTTAAACATACACAACAGTGAGCCTATAGGCGATATTAACATTTAATCAATAACCACAATATAGTAGAGAAATGAATCAAATTTGGGGTTTAGAAGACCTGTAATAAAACATATTCAATGAAGGGGAAAATATAGATCTTCTCTTTGCTGAAATTTTATTATGGGACTTAAAAAGAGTAATGGATACTGACGGTTGTGAAATTGGTTGGAACCAGTGATGAATGCATAGCTCAAAGCCATCGGCATGGAGAATCCAGACTAGCTCCTTCAATCCGTCCTGTGTATTGCGAACAGACTGTGTCCTGTTGAAATTGGCTGGCAAAATCATTTTGGATATTTTCTGCTAGAAAAATGCCTGATCTGTTCTGTCAGGTCTGCCCAAGCCGATCAGAACGAAACAATTAAATATGTCTTCAGAGCCGAGATTAGTAAGTAAATGTTGCATAATCATGACACTGAAGGAGAACGTGTATGGAAATGCAAGGCAGAACAACGAAAGAATTGAGAGCTACAGAAGTGTGGCAATGAGACAACGTATCAAAAGAGGGAATAAATATGCAATAGGAAAAGGACGAAATGGCCAAAAATTACAACTATATCAGATTTTATCTGTGTGTATTCTTATGAAGAACTGAGTTATGATACTGTAGACAATTGGTTGTCCTTGCCATCACAATGTAGAAACATAGAACTTGACAACAGATAAGAACCATTCTCCCCGTTGTGTTGCAGTCTATAGGAAGATTGCTGTTTAATTACTTGTGATGGATTTATCCTCAAACGTTGAATGCAGCCCAGGAATTGATGTGTTTTGGGGTGGGGAACTGGCAGTCCCACATTGATGCACCATCCAAACCATATTGAGCAGACGACACGTTCCCTGGGAACATTCCAGCCCAATCCTTCCGAATTTTCCAGTATTTTCTCCTGTTCTTGTGTCTGTAATTTGTTGGACTTTCAGATTTCATTTCATGGGCATCTTAATATAGAGAAGGAATAATTGCATTGTGTTTGCATCCCCCTAAATATTAAATTGTTTCTACCATAGATGGGAGAAAGCTTAAAGGGACAAGTTTTAATATTATCTGTATTGACTTAATAAAGACTGCACATTCAAGTTGTGATTTTAAGCTATATTGCATATTGAAATTTGGGTCAGAATGAGTAAACTTAGGCACTGTCTTGTTGTGTCCTGGTATAACATTCAGACATGAAGGTGGGGTTGCTGGATTCTAAATGGATGGAAGGGCGGGCTGGTGGATGATAACTGGAAAGAAGTTGGAGGCACTGGACAGAGCTAAGTGCCAACTCCACAATCCTGAAATTAACACAGGGAGGGTTGTTTCTTCTGTTCTAAAATAGCATTTTGTGTTGCCAAAGGGTATTGGATCAGTCCTGTATTTGTTATTTTATATCTTATTGTAAAATTTCCATATATATGCATTAAACGGGGATCTCATTGATGCATCTGCAGCCAGACACAATGTTCTATGAAGCCCACCTGTGCACCAACCTCTGCTACCCCTGTTCCTTGTGATCTGAATTGGGGGGGGCAGGAGTTTTATGCCTCCATAGGAACATGAAGTCTCCTTATCTGGAGTCAGTGGTTAGCCAGGGACACAAACCCTTCATGTTAAAAGGTTAAAGTAGGGTGAGGGAACATTAGCTGTGAAGGGCTCATATATTTAGGCATATATTTCATGGTGCCATGAAAATGTCAAAATAATGTAATGCTCTCTTCTCTTAACCAGGCTGTGATCCAATCCCAGTGGAATATCTGAGATGGAGTGACCCTGAACCAATAGCAGCTGTGGTATTCTCGTGTCTAGGTCTCATGGCTACAATGTTTGTGATGGCTATATTTGTTTTATACCGTGATACTCCGGTCGTCAAGTCATCTAGTAGGGAGCTTTGTTATATCATCCTGGCTGGAATCTTCTTAGGTTACCTATGTACCTTCTGTCTTATTGCAAAACCCCAACGGATATACTGTTACCTTCAAAGAATTGGCATCGGCCTGTCCCCAGCCATGAGTTACTCTGCCCTCGTAACCAAAACCAACCGCATCGCAAGGATCCTGGCCGGGAGTAAGAAGAAAATATGCACCAAGAAACCACGGTTCATGAGTGCATGCGCACAACTGGTCATCGCTTTCATCTTAATTTGCATCCAGTTGGGAATAATTGTCGCCCTTTTCATTATGGAACCACCCGATACTATGTTTGATTACCCGAGTATTCGAGAGGTCTACCTGATATGCAATACCAACAATTTGGGTGTTGTCACCCCACTTGGATATAATGGTTTGCTGATCCTGAGCTGCACCTTTTATGCGTTTAAGACTAGAAATGTACCGGCTAACTTCAATGAAGCAAAGTATATCGCCTTTACAATGTATACCACCTGCATCATTTGGCTAGCCTTTGTGCCAATATATTTTGGAAGCAATTACAAAATTATTACCATGTGCTTCTCTGTGAGCTTAAGCGCCACAGTAGCACTTGGATGTATGTTTGTGCCAAAGGTGTATATAATTCTTGCCAAGCCGGAGCGAAACGTCCGAAGTGCATTCACCACGTCCACCGTGGTCCGCATGCACGTGGGCGACGGAAAATCTTCTTCGGCCGCCAGTCGCTCGAGTAGCCTCATCAACCTCTGGAAAAGAAGGGGATCGTCTGGGGAAACCTTAAGGTAAATGAACTTAATATTTTTTTTTTCTTCTCTGAAAACCAAAATCTAGTTCATTTCCGTTGCAACGTCTCCCTGATTAAAACCAAGGATCTGATACACATGCACCAAAAAATATGGAATATAAGTAAATATGGAAGTGTCATCAAATTGTGTAATATTACAGTAGGGGGATGGTAAAAGCATAACATTAACTTAGATAATATAAAACACATGATCTAATTAATTCTTATTAATTATGAACATTTGTATATAATTATGATGAATTATACTACATTGTATGTATTTGTATTTACACAAATAATACATTTTAATATATTTTTTTTTTACTATTAATTCTCAAAGATATCTGACTAATAACTGCCACGCGGTTTCACCAACCATGAGCAGGATGGCTAATTGAATTTCAGTTAAGTTAAACAAAGGCAAGATTACTTTTGGGTTCACATATCTTGTAATTTTCTGTTGAATAAGGTCGCTAATATCATCATAGTTTGTGGGAACTGTCTATTGGGTATTTCATTGGCAAGAACAAATACCATTAAATACTGAATAACAAAGGGATTTGTTTGTAGATTGTTTTTTATTTATTTAAGTATGCATTATGTAGGGCTAGCTGTCACCCTTTTGTAGGAGAACCATGCCAGACCTACCCCTTCATAATGCATAGTTGTGAGATCAATAGGTTATTTTACAGTTAAAAAGACAAACAAATTAATAGTAAATAATCCCAATAAACAATGGGCTATGAGCTGGCCTGTTCCAATCAAATTGGAACCATCATTCTCCAGATTTAAGTCTAGAGCTTCTAATTTCTAGGGGGCCTAAACAATAAAATATTTTTCAATAACACAGAAAAGATTTTGCCGGCCCAGAAGTAATTACATCAGATTACATCATATTGCATTTTGTTCTATGTGGTTATCTGTTTTTCATTGTTTCCATAACGTTTGTTCATCTGCCCTTTCTCATCCCATTTTGTGTCCCTAAGTTTATAGTTTGTTTTTTATTTTCCAGTCTTTGCCTCTTCTTCATCAGACCACCTATAGCAGATGTAAGTCTTGTTTGAACGAGTCATGTTTCGTCCTCGTTGTATGTACTTTCATTACTGTTCATTTTTATTCTTAGAAATATCATTCTAAAATTCTATCTATCGCATTATGATAATTGATTTAAGTAATTAGTCTGCCCACACCATAATAAAGTTCAAGTAGACCAGCCACCACTATATAATCATATGTTTCCCAATCACTTCTCACTGCCAACATGTTTTAACCCGGAGATTTACCAATAAGGAATAAGGAGGGATAGATAAGAATTAAAGAAGTAAGCTTGGAACAAATTGTAGAATGATCATTCCCTAAAGGGCTCAATGAGGGAATGTAACATAATGCTGAACATAAGACCTAAATGGAGGTTAAGGTCTTATGACATATAGGACAATGGGCAGACTGGACGGACTCAACAGGTTTATCTGTTGTCAAATTCCTTGTTTTTAAGTAAAATGTGTACCCAGGGGTATAATAACCCCCTCTAAGAACCCTAAACCAATTACGCTGTTTGACGTAAACATAGAATAAAGACTAAAGGCAAACTGTGAAGGTTATGAGACTAAAATGTCAAATGTGTGAGATCCACTTGAACAAATTCAAAGTGCCTCCAAAACAGACCGGTGAGCTGCAGTAGTCCTGCGGGTTGGGAGAAAGAACTTTTGCCTATAATCCAAAGAGAGTGACAGAGCCAGCCGGCGGCTGTCGGCCAGTGACTGCCTTACGGGGATTCGAGTCTTGCAACCCAGAAGCGACCCAGTGGAAGTCCTCTCTGTATTTCATACATCCCCAAATCATTAGTGTAACAGTCACCTTCACCCATATATAATGTTTTACATATAGGACCATTTTGTAATTTGTGTATACATGTATATATGTACATCATACATTCCACACGTTAGTGGTACAAGCCTTAGACTTCTTCATGCGTGCATCTTATGGTATCTTCTACAAAAACATGGTCAATAAATAAAGGAGAACAACATTATTTGAAACCGTTTTAACATCAATTTTTATGTTTCTTTTGTTATATATTTTTTTTTATTAATCCATCACCTTTTTTATTCCAGCATTTCATTTACTCCTGGGCCTACCCACAGCTATTGTCAGCAGCCAATCGGAATGTAAGACCTTGCTTTTAAATCGTAATCTCTGTTGTGTAGTGTTCACCGAGCGCAGGCGGAGGTTCTGACTTGGCTGCCTTTATGTGCTGTACGTCTGTATGCTTTTTGTCGTCTCAGACGATTGGCGTATGTGTAAAGAAGCAGAATTCCATATCGACTAAAACTATACGTTTTAACTGAACGAAACAAAAAAAGGAACTTTCAGGATAGAATAAAGGATCTCAATATGGAAAGACTGGATGTAAGGCAGGCGAGAGGGTTACTTATTGTGCAACGATGGCATCTAGAAGATGTTGGTGGGACTCATGTGTTCTAAAGTTGTGTCTACGAACAGAAGTCATATATAAATGAGGGCACCCCATGTAATATTGGGTAACAAAAAAAGGGACACATTTTGTGACGTGTGTGTCTCAGTCTTAGACAAGTCCAACTCGGCAAAAGTGTATTTTTGTTTGATTATAAAGCTCAGAAAGGAAGTAAATACTATCAATGAAATGAGAGGACAAAGAGGTCTTAGTCTCAAAATGTAAGGCAAGAAAGTAGAAGGTGGTGGACTAGTGGAGCAACCATTTGGCAAAAGGAGTACGGTAAATAAAGTGGGGTAATATAGGCAAAGGATAGGCAAAAGGCTGTCCTGGATATAAAATGAGATTAAGGACTAAAGTAAGGTTTGAGGTCTTTACAGGAGGTAGAAATGGGCAGAGAAGATGGGCCAGATGGTTCTTATCTGCAGATTACATGTTAATAAGCAGTAGAGGAAGGAAAAGAGGAAGGGTAATTACGTGGACACAGTGGTAACGATATCTAGAAATTTTACTGCCATTTGATGAGCGCGCAGATGACACTCGTGGAGTAATTACCATTGCCTGTGACACTAATTTGCAGTCATCAACCTATTTACACGGTGCTTCCAGAGTAAATATTATTATTAGGGATTAATAGAAAAACAGCTGCGATTACCGGTGCTAATCACTTATATAACAATTAGAACCTGGTTGGTCTCTCACCCTTAAGTGGACAAAACCCGTTGTTTTTTTTTAAAGGCATATTGTTTTATTATTAGTAGTATTATTAATACTTTTTATTATATTTATGTAGATAGTGCCAACAATTTCCACAGTTCTCCTTACAGCCCATAGATTCAAAGGGTCTGATCAAAAAATTGTCAGACTAAGGCAAATCCCCGTCGGAAGCTTAAATCTAGAGGATTTATTGTTAGTTTACCTATAAGGGACCTAGTATGTAAAGATGGTGGATTGGCTATTGAGTTAATTGGACAAGCCATTGAGGTGCATTGGCTGACCAGGCATTTCAACTCCTTGTCTAATATTTGGATATCTGCATTATGAAGGGATAACCCCAGTGATGTCTTCCTGCATAAAGGGTTGAACTGACCCTGTATAATGCAGAAGTAATGTGGGTGAGTTAACTATACATTATACAGGGCCAGCTCAGCTTTCTTGCCTGACTCACTGGAGTTGGCCCTTCAAAATTCATATTGAAGGGGAGTTGAGCTGTTCCGTTAAAACATCCAACTATTAGACATCGATAATATCAAAATATGGTGTCAGCCATACAGGTGACCATTTTTCTCATAAGTTACAAAAGTTGGAGTTTAACTCCATGACTTCCCTATGCATTACAAGGTGCCCCCTTACCTGCGAGGGGGGCACTCAGTCGGCCCTGTATAGTGCATATTAAAATCAATGGCTTAGCTGTGCATTACCCTTTGACAACTCAGCCCGTTTCGCAGGAGAAGCTCAGTAGGGTTGGCCGAGCAGACTTGACTGTGGACATAAGACTAAGTGAAATAGCTTCAGCCAAAAAAAGTGATCACATTATAGTATTCAGTTTTAACAATAAATTTGAACTGGGGAAGGTAGATTACAAAAAAATAATCTAATATAATAATCTTATGGAAGCAACACATTTACTAGAATTTGTTCCAAAGTAGGTAACAACACTAATGAGCAGAACATTACAAAGTCTTAGAAAATAAGGATATTGCCTTTTGGAATTAGATGTCACTGCTCAGAAGCAAGACTGAAGGGTATATTCACTGGCCTTATTCTGCAATGTGATATTTTAAGATCCATCGTACAGTACCTAGACAACATCTTTGTTCTCTTCGTTTAGTGTTTGTACGATCTAAGTCTGTCTTAATGTTACAATTTGTATGCAATTATAGATTGACAATATGCAACTGTCTGTGTAATTCTGTGCAAACTTGTGTTTCTAGTCCAACACTATCAAGTATGGGTTACCTATGGTAAGTAAAAGGTTTGGCTGGGTTATTGTGCACCATAATGCGTTACAAGTTCTACGTCATTTACGGATGAGTGACTCGGGGGCCTAATTCAATGGCCCACCTAAATTTTAAATGATGGATTGGGAATAAATGGCCTGTCTGAAATTGAATTCTCCACTATAGACGCTAAATTTAAAATGCAACCATTAAAGCTTATGGAAATACCTACCATTTAGTGGGATCCGTAGACAAATAGTACATGATAAATTGATACATTTTATATATAATCAAAAATCACATCTAGAAATTTTTGGAAAGGTCTTACCTAATTTATCACACTGTCAGCACATGCATAGAAAAGTTTAAATAGACTTCAACTGCCAAATTAAATTAAATAGGTGCCAGCACTGCAAGATTTTTTTTGGCAGCATTGCAAGGGTTATTTTTAATCACCGGGTTAGATAAGAGGGTTTTTTCTTAATTGTCTTCTGTGCTTCATACCAGCAATACGGTGTTAATCCTCATTGGTGAAGATCACATGAAAAGAATTATGTTGCTCAACTTGTTACAATGTTGCACCGTTAAGTTCGAGAGACAGATTCATTTGTCTGGGCTTTGGGTCAGCAGAATTTTGTCATTCATCATCGGGGAAACTCCTGCAACATTGAGCTAAAATATTATTTCCATGTGATTTTAACCAATGGGTATTTTTAGAATGCTGATGTCATATTAATACAATTTTTGCTTAATTGAATTAATTGAGTTTCAGCACTAGATGCACTAAAAGTGCACATGTGGCCGAGCATTAAGCACTTGTTACTTGACTATGTGCCCTAGAAGTTGAATCCCCTAAGAGTGACTATGGCTTTAGCATTTTGGTTTTTCCATAAGTTTGGATTTTTGATAGGTCATTGAATCGGGCCCCGTATATCTCCAGGTTTTGGGCTGCAATTCCCACACAAAAATGGGAAATGCAGTTCGATCCATTAGTCCAACCCTTCTATAGAGCCATTCACGATCTGACTATGATTGACATAGTCAATTCCGTCTTACATCCTATTCTGCTATTATAGTATGGATTTCAGTAATGATTGTGGATTTATTATTATTATTACTCGTCCTACATAACTAATTATTCAGTATTTTGCTCTCTTAACAGGTCCATTTGGGTTGTAGGGTCCATAGACCCCAGTGTGATTGTGATTTCTGTTGCATTTAATCTTAAAATAACTATGCCATGAACATTTAAAGTTTTTATATTTCAAATGAAATTGTATTAAACTACCCATCTAATACAGCTTTAGTAAAAGTGACTAAAACATGCATACGACTTTAACCAATGAAAGACTATAATAAATAATAATGATAATACATATTTAATAATCTAATAAATATCCCTTTATAGGTTTTAATGTTAATTTAAAAAGTATATTGTAAATGGTGTATATCACTAAAAAGCATAATAAAGGTATAATATTAATACGCATAACATGATAAATATTCTATACTATTAACTGAACTGTACGATAAAAACATGTTTTATATAAAGATGTCGCTCTCCCCAATGTTAGCCTTTTTTGCAACATTATTGTATTGGTGTTAGGACAGCTTATCACTGAGGGCTACGTGTATAGTTATTAAAAGTTTAATGAAAATAGGAGACCAAAAGGGCAAACGCCAAAGAACATGTGGGGTATCGCCTAACATTTCAGCAATAAAGCCATTTTCATCTGAGCCAATTGCCTTTCTGGTCCATTATTAGCTTATTAGATTTCTTTTTTGTCTATTTTTACATTATTATTGTTATTATTATTTTTGTTTTACATTATTGGAATGCTTTTAGGCAAATAAAGGACCTTAGATTTTATTACTAAATAGAGTATTTGACTACTATATATTTTATACTTTGTATTTGATGGCTTCTCATGGGGATTTACCTTTGTTTTAATAAGCACTACATCACATACCTAGCAAAAAAACTGTCAAGGAGACTAACGATCATTAGAAAGAAAAATAATAAATAAGTGCATAATAAATATTTATTATATTGGGTGGTTTGTGGAACAACTTTATTCACCCTTCCTGTCCATATAACAGCTGGAAACAGAAATCACGGTCATGCTAAATAAAATAAACTGTCGATGTAAGAGAAATGAATGTTAAATAACAAAAAAAGGCATAATAGAACTGTGTGATATGCTAATTATGTTCTTTTTTTCAGCTCTAATGGAAAATCTGTCACATGGGCACAAAACGAGAAGAGCAGCAGAAGTCAACATCTTTGGCAACGGCTTTCTGTCCATGTCAAGAAAAAGGATAATGTGAATCAAACTGCCGTCATCAAGCCCTTTTCAAAAGGAAGCACGGAAAACAGATATATCAGCACTTCGTTCCCCGACAGCAGTTCCAAAATGCTCTACGATGTCTCAGAATCGGAAGAACATTATCCGGTGCAGTACAGGCCGCAAACCCCTTCGCCAATCAGCACCGTAAGCCAGAGAGCGGCCTCGGCAAGCCGAACGGATGACGATATACCGTCTTTTCACTCGGACGCCGCCCAACGCAGCGGCTCCTCGCAAGGCTCCTTGATGGATCAAATCAGTAACGTTGTGACCAGGTTCACCGCCAACATCAGCGAGTTAAATTCCATGATGCTCACGGCGAACACGCAAGGAACTATGGTGCCCACGCCTCTCTGTTCTTCCTATTTGATCCCACGAGAGATTCAGCTTCCAACAACCATGACCACCTTTGCGGAGATTCAACCGGCCCCTGCCATCGACTTTAACGGTGGGTCACTGTCTGCCAGAAAGCCCTCTTCTGACAGCGTCAAAGATAGCGCTTCAGAGGCAACCATAGTGAAGCAAGATATTGAGGAGTTGGTAGCTTTAACTCCTCCATCTCCTTTTAGAGACTCCGTTGACTCAGAAGGCAGTTCCCCTAGCTCCCCCGTGTCAGCATCAGCTCTATGTATCCCGTCATCTCCCAAATATGACAGCGTGATTCTGAGAGACTACTCTCAGAGTTCCTCCTCATTGTGAATGTAATCCAAGATAACGTTTGATATCAACAACTATGATTACAGGTTGTGTGTGGGGGGGCAGAGATCTTAATAAAAGAGCCCCCTTATGATAGCAACCAATGTCAAATACTTCCTTCGAGGCAGCGCCAGATTAGAAATCCCATTGTTAATGTTTAGAGCAGATGTTATTTTAGTGGCCTTAAGACATACGGTCTTTAAGAAACACTGCTAAGGGTTGATATGGAGCCTAGGCATACTATTTAGGGCATAAAAGGATGATTCAAGTGCTTTGATTTTAGATTAAAGAGCTCTGTCTTTACACATATGTGAGCAGAACGGATTGTAATCACCTGTAAATTCTATTGTTTGTTTACTTTGGTTTTTTTCCCAGAAGTGAACCTTGATCTTTTATCAAGATTAGAAGACCAAACATGAATGTACACACTTTCTAAAAGACTCAGATATTCTGGGACCAAATGGCAGGCATTTTTCTATGAAGAGACTAACAAAAAAAAGGCAGTAATACTACAAATAACTACAAAAAATCCGAATGCGTATCACTTGCCTGATACACGGCGTGACTAGCTGAGGCTCTGCAGTAAGTGACTGTACTTTCTAGGGCTTATATCGCAACATTGTCTAAGAAGATGTCTTTTTTTTTGTAATTATCGACCATTCATTTACTTGGAATCGGTTATTCATGGTTCAAAAAAACAAACAAATAAAAAAAACGGGACTTGGGATTTGTTAGCAAGAGAATTTGCTGTCTATTTCACCGTGTTGCCGACAATACTGAAGTAGCAAAAAATATTTTTCGGAGTACTGTTTTGTATTTTTCCCTTAAAAAGGGGCAAATTGTTTTGGTGAATATAATATTTTTAGCAACATTGTTTAATTGAGGTGTAACTGCATCCCTGTGGTTTAATTGCGTTTTTTTTGTTTTTTTTTTAATTGTTTGCATTGGTTATTTTTTAAGAAAATAAATATTTGTGTCCAATTGTTTTTTTTTTTTGCATGTAAAAAAAAAATGCATAAAAAATAATAAAAACTGATTTATTGTTGTCAAAATCTTAATTTCCTGAAGTTAGCCAATGATTTCAGTCTGTTTGGCTACATGTACATGATAACCTTAAACTGTGATTGAATTAGATTTTTCGAAGCAATACAGAATTTGACTTTTTTTTTCCCTTTAGTACATGAAAATTTCAAATCATACAAAATATTAGTTGTAGGCCTTTCATAAATACACATTTCAACAAATCTGCACAGCTTGTGAGGCTATTTTGGAGAGATACAAGTGCTGCATTTCATTATGTACATAAAATGATATATTCTCCTAGTTACCATCACCATATAGTAAGTGAGTACTGTTCTGAGGTGCCAAAAATACTTAAAAAGGTTAGTTCATAAGATTTATGTGTAGCCTTAAAAAAATGCTGGCCTTACAAGAAGGATCGATTGATAATATGAAACCGTATGTATTGTGTTATTGGAAATATTAATTATATATTTAGGTTTGTGAAACATTTATTTTGGAAATATATGTTACTGATAATTATATACATGGGGTATATACTGATTGCATATGTTGTTGCCCCCCCCAAAAAAAATCAGCTTGGATTTTCATTCATTTACAAATTCCTTGACCTATCTATTGGCTTTGAAAGGATACCTAGGTGGTCATTTATAAAGTCGTTGCAGGTGTGAACTATCGAAAGTGGGGAATCTCATGTAAAAGTTATCCCCCCCCAAAAAAAAATATCTAAAAAAAAATTAACTGCAACATATGTCATGGTATCACATCACCGATGTAGAGAAAACTAGATTTTCACTGTCAAGTTTTATCTACCTGCTGTTACTGGATAAAATATATTAATTAATATTTTAATTCATGTTTTCCTTTGTACCCAAATACCCTTCCCTAACTTTATTAAATTAGCTTTTACATATTCCTCTGATGGGCATAATAAAACGCCAAACCTCAGGATATCCAGGCATAAATATTGAATTGTTTTCTATTAAAAATATTTCACCTCTGTTCAAGCCGCCATACATACACACAGGCATACATTGTGTCCTCATCTACATGCCACTGCCTTGAATTTTTAAAGTGTATTGGAAACATTCCACTTTTTTTGAATTCAGATTGTTTTAAGATATGCCCATATTGACATGATATATATATATATATATATATATATTTTTATATAATATTAAAAAAATACATTATATATTGGTTTAAATTAAAATTATTTTATTTCTGCTATAGCTGGGAATATATAGTCAACGTGATTGGTGACAGTAGAAACTTTATAACTTTTCCTAAAAAAAAAATAGCAATAAATATATCTTACTTTGTAATAAAGATTAAGATTTCATCTAGACATTAAAATATTGTTGACTAGTTGCTCATTAAAGCAGGGAGTGGAAAAAAAAATATTTATCTGCATAGTTTAGTTTAAATTTTAATTGCAATTACTCCTGGCCAATAATGAAACATTCTTTTGATTTGATAACAGTAAATTATGTGATAAAAAAAATATCTGAATAATACAGAAACATTTTAAGGGCACTTTGATGTGAATTTATGAAATTGTCACATTTATTGAACTTTACCTTTTTTGCATTATATCTATGAAATTCCATATTACATTTTTTTGCACATCTCAGAGCTCTGTGTGCATTTAAAAGCTGCGTAGCATAGGGTAGAGAGTTATAGTAAGGGCTTTTTTAATGTCCTTCTACCATTCATTTATAATTGCGTGCTATATATTCATTATGCATAAAATACCACAGTGTATTACTTCATGGCACAGCTTCCTAAAGTTTATATATATATATACATACACACACACACACCTATTTTACAAATGTTTTTCCTTCAATTAAAAGGAAACATAGCCTAAATTATTTCAATTGTTTGAAGACACGTTAATAGAAAGTGGAGACTTGGATGACCAAAATATTTTAAGTTGTTTTTTGGAGGACCTTAACCAACCAGGTTTCTGGGATGCTTCTGCTGGTCAGCTTCATACAATCAGTTTAAAGTCCAGTTAACCCGTTTCAACTTTTCAGAACAGTGGCCTCAAAGAGCAGTAGGTAGGCCCTGCATCAGGGGAGGCCTAGTACCTGTCAGCCAAGGGGGCAAACCCAGCCAAATACCAGGTAAAAATGTGTCCCACAGCACATACAACTGATGATATACTCATTGTGCCATATCTGGTCTTGTCCGATATATATTCACCAAGAATGACTGCACAGAAAATTCATATAAAAGCACAGACAGGACCCAGTACTAATGTAACTACTGCCAAAACCTTAAATAAACAATAGGTATCCTAGTGGCTACATGTGGTATTGCAAGTAACAAACAGAACAAGTACTCTGGGGCAGGCTCAAAAGCTTTTAAAACAGAGTAGCCGGTCAAATCTCCTTCCTTACACCTTACCAACTCTCTAATGCTCCCCATTTTCTATGGTGTTTCAAACATTGCCTATATAATTTGGGTGCTATAAGTAATGGATTTAGGGCTAGTGTTCTTTATAATGCATTTTCTAACGAAGTAGTTAGCATAACAACGCAGATGATAAGCACAACTATACAAACATTTACTGTAGTGAACAAACTCAATGCCAATCCGACACGGCGTGTAGTTAAGGCCCTTTACTATTCTCTAACAATTCATCTGTGTTCCGGCACATATATACATTATTGTATATATATATATATATATATATTACATTCCCATTTCCTGTATCATGGACACCTGGACATCATACCATGCCTAGTGGTTGTACCTGGGGTATTAACAGGATTGCCCCCGCCTTATAGAACAGAAATCAAAGAAGATTAACGGTATAAATCAATGTGACGTGTGGCACTTTATCCCTCATGGTTTCCCTATGGGGTTTTTTATTAAAACAGCAGAAAAAAAGTAGCAGCAGAAGGAAGTAGAAGTATAAATGTGCTAAATCGTAGCCATAGGGGGTATCCGCAAGGGTAAACGCCAATAAAATAATGTATTTTACATAATAAGGAGACTACAAAGTCACACTTTATAGACGGTGATTGGAAGCATGGCTCACCATGCTGCTGATGTAGGCACAGGGTTTGAGGGATTGTAGCTGGGGCTCATGAGGTTTGGGACTGGTCCCTTAAACATCTGTTGAGATGCCTGAGGTCACTCAAAATGAAAAACTAAATAAATCTGTAATTCATCAGATTTTAATCAGATCAATTTAATGTTCCCCGTTTATGTGACAGGTAGAACGTCACTCTTCCCAAACCCCAACATTTTACATAATAACCCATGTGACCCTGTTAACGGATTAAAAAAAGCAATATATACTTGTATTCAAAATCCACCTTATTTACATATATTCATATTAATTATTGTTAACTTGTTAATATTAAGTTATGGTTAAGTTGCTGATTATTGGTGATTGGTTCAGGCAGCCTTAGTTAGGGTGGGAAGTCGAAGAGGGGACACCAGAACAGGAACAGGAAATTGATTAGGCATCTTGGTTTTGCCACCTTTGGCACAGGTTTTGGGTTCCCGGAGATAAAAGAGTCCCTTGCTGTTAAACTGAATATCTTCAAAACAACTCCGCTATACCTAAATAAACAAAATATACTAATCCTACTAATAAATAGTTTTAAGAAATATATTTAAAGCTCGAAAGGCAAAATACATGTCCGTCTATCAAAAAACTTTATTATTATTAACAACAGTGACAGGAACACATTCTGCCCACACGACGTACTGCAACCGCTTAATTGTAAGGTCGGAATCTTGGCAAACTATCTAGCTATCTTTTCAACTGATTGATTAGGACAAGAAAAATAATTAGATGCCACCCTGCCAATTTCCACTCGTTCTCTGTTTATTCTATATTTTTATTTGATGCTGGCATGTTCTGGCCGCACAATGCACGGGTCTCAAGGACAATTAGTTCTGAACTAAACTAAAAAGGACAATGTTTGGCAGTTGATGGTAAATCTAACTAATTAAAGCATTAATACTTCATGTCTTGGAAATCTACCCGGGAACCTCCAAGGGATGTCCCTCTAAAGCTCTCCTGCTTCTTAAAGGAGGCAGTAAGGGGGTGTCTGAGTTAAGGGTAGCTTTGTATAGGGGCAGAGGGTAGTGGGGCAAAACACTGCTTCTCCACCCAGTGATTAAACACACTGACCCGGAGGCCCAGCTCTGCTTTCTAGAACCTCTGAGAAGATCCTGAGATCTTCTAGAACTTTAGAGGCTATGGCAACCAACAAAGTTCCGTTCTAGAAGTCCATAGAATTAGGATGGATGCTGCTTAACAATGGGTGGATTATGAGGTAGATACATTTAAATAATGGACACAGATTATAACAGAGTAGACATGGCTGTCGTTAAACCCCTCTTCCTTAGCCCCCTTAGACCCCTCTCCAGTCCACCCCAGTATATTCCACTACCGGCCAGAGAGTTGAGTGCACTTTGTGTAAATGGTCTTCACTATAAGAAAAATGTTTTAATTTCAATGAAAAACTATTTTTTTTTAATAATTGTAATAATAATAGTTGTAGTCCAATATATATATTTTATACTCCCATTAAGTCCCAGAATCGATGGATAACTGCTTTTAAAAACCACTACATTTAACAGAATTAACGTGATTCCATCCGAGCCACAAAATGCTTCCCCATATCAGCTTTCTTAAAGGTACTGCTTGCTAGCGTAAGTTTGTTGCTTACCTGTTCGAATCTTTGTCAGCTTATTGAACATAATGAAATCTCATAGCATATACTGTGAAATAAAAACATAATTCACCAAAAAATAACATTTTTGTATATAAAGGATATTGTTGTCTACAAAATAATACATTCCTAATAGGGCGCCAAGCATCTTTGATCCACCAGTTGTAAACTTACAGTAAATACCATGTAAATGACATAATTTGTCCAGAATGCCAATGTGCGGTGTGGTAGATATCCATATATACTGTATATGTCTAGAATGATGGTGCCAATTTTCCAGAAAAATAAATACGTGGATATAAAGTGCTTGTAATTTATTTTGCAAATATTGTATTTAATGGGAAAAAAAATATGTTTCTAAAATTGTGAATATTTGTTCTTTTTTATGTTGTTGCTGCTTCTAATAAACAAAATAGAGAATGTATTGTTTTATTTTGATGTTAACTGAGATGTTTTTACATAACATGTAAAATCTAATGGCTTTATTTAGCTTTGTAATTGTAAAAATGTAATTTATTTTTTGGGGGGGAAAAAAGAGAACAATTTAAATACGATGCTTGTTTCTCAGTTAATCTCATGTTATACTGATGTTTATGGTGTCAGATACTTTTTTGAACATTATTAAAAATCTGTGATACAAACCAAACAAATTTTTGCTTATAATTAAGTCTACTTTGAATCAGATTTATATTTTTAACGGGGGTAACAAGGTTTCTGTGGTCAAAACGTCTTACCTTTCCACCAGTCCACCAGTAGTTACCATCGGCTCCGCTACACTTTTCCTATAAAAATAAAACCATAAAACTCGATTTATTTCCTATTAAGTTGAGAAAATGAATCCTCTTATAGTGAATTCCATAATACTACACAGTGTTAACACAGTTTTAATATTTCTTATATATTAAAAAAAATATTAATTTTTTTTTAGCTGTTTTCAATCCAAAAATCCCCCACGGATGTAATTTGTTTGTGGCTAGAAGGTAGGTGTGATTTGTTAAGAAAGACTAAGTTAGCTTTGGGACTCCTGGTGGCATGATGTTGGTGGTTGAATGTTGAGGTCACAGCATCATCTAGTCGAGAGAGCCCTCAAATGTTGGGAAAACTTAATTAAGGAGAATAGTTCTATTCACCAAAAGTAGAAGGCTTGCTTCTAATTTTCTCTTCTTAACATCGCATGTTGTTGCAAACTAAAGCTCTCATTGTACCTTCTATTCTGTCACACGCGGATATATAAAAACTGGTTATAGTCCATCTCCCGTGTGGTCTTCATGCCATTAGGTGATCCTGAACGGAATGAAACATAATTAGCTACCAACTGACGTTCATAACAGTCTTTTTTGCGACTTAATGTAAAGAAAGCTAACTGTGATCCAATGACTTGGCGTAAAACATATAATAATCATATAACTCTCTCTATTTTTCTTTTCCTCTCCACAAATAACAGAAATTTCTAGTCAAAAGCCAAATCAAAGCAACATTTTTTTTTCACTGAATGTTGCTACATTTTGGCCAGTATCAATAATCCACTTTTTTAATTAATTATGAATGTAGACTTTTTATTTAGAACATTCTAATGCATGTTTATGACACAGTCTGTGGAATCTGTTTTGTTAAATCTCATTCAGTCCTTTCTTGATGGCAATAAATTTGATAGCACCACCTTCTTGTTTAAGTAACCCCATGTATTAAAGAGGGATTTCAAGTTAATTACCATACTGGGACTTCCCAGGGCCGGTTGCCCAGAATGTCCCCTTTCCTTTGGGGTGTGACAATGACCAGGCTGGATATGGTAGAACCTGAACAGGGAGAGCCTTTCTTCCAGGCTATTTACTAGACTGAGAAGAATGCTATGGGGTTTTATTCACTAACGTGGGAGTTACCGTACCTGCGCTCCAGTGTCCGCGACAAGGCTTGGGGAAGTCATCGTTGCCTATGGGGCAATTAGTCAATGAACGTTGCTGCCTACCCCTTTTTGCGGTTGGGTTTTCTCTATGGGTTATGATTCAAGTGCCTTCAAAAAGAATGACCAAGCTGTGGATCCTCTCTGATTTAACTATACATTACGCAGCATCAGCTCAGCCCTTCTCGGAGTATAATTTTACTTGGGTTAGACCTTCTTAACATCTAGTGATATTAGGGAGTACATAATCTGACTCCTATTGGCACCAAGGCCAGTGATAAACTGGTCCTTTGTGATTTCCAACACGAGAAGGTTAATAAAAAATAATAAAGAAAAAAATCTGGCATTCTAATACAATCCGCCCCAGGTCTGGAAAGGGGCATATTAATATAACTGTTGATAATAATGTATTTTTTTTTCTCCAAAAACCTATCTGCCAATTTTTCATGGAAAAACTCCTACATAATGAAACTTGGACAGAATTTTAACTACTATTACTTTTGATTGTCAATCATTGCAACGTACTGTCAAAAATGATTTTTCATTAAAATATTCTGGCTGAAGGGCGCCAGATAATGACACACTGCCCCGTTTGATATTGACAGATTCACAGTATATATATATATAGGAATATGGGTGAAAAAACAGTTTCAGTCAGTTCCCTTAGGCACTTTTGACATATATCTGGCAAAGACCTGCGAGCAATTGGAATCGTGGCTAACACCATCCATCTGTGACTACCATATGTCAGAAAGCTTCGGAACCGACTGACGTTCCCCTTCCAATGCCTGAATACACGTAACGAATCTGTTAATTGTAATTTCCATGCACATTTTCCATTTGTTTTGCTTTATTTTTGTCATTCGGCTGCGGCGGCTGAAAATCAGTGATTAATGTTCCTGTAAAGTTCCATGAAAATCATAAGGGCACTTAAGAAAAAAAAGTAATGTAAATACAGGCAGTTCTGTGTCATTTCTGCTATTTCTCGCTGATTTTTTATACATAGTTACAGAATTGCTCTTCTTTTTACTTGATTGTTGAAAGCTACGCTTCTGCCGACAAACTAGAAAGGAAATGTTATGCGATTCAGAGCGGCTCTGTCACTAAAAACAGGCTTCCCAATAAACAGTAAGTAGTAAGAAACCTGACATTATACGTACCAGGGGGATTGCCAGGTATGCCCACTCAGTGAAGGGGTTAACCTTACACTTGCATAAGAGAAGCAGCGAGGTGGGGGTGGATGGAGCTAAATACCCCACCACACACATACATACACACACATACATACATACATACACACACACACATACATACATACACATACACATATACATACACACACACATCACAGCCACCATCGATCAAAGCACTGCCCAGGAGTTACCAGAGACCTGTACGTTGGCTAACATTTCTTAACATCTCTTTGTAAATTGAAACATAGTAAGATACTTTATGAAGAACATTTTAATAAATTGTAGGCATTGTTGCCCAGTTTTTGTTGTTTGGTTTTCCACATATTACTTCTGCGGCCCTTAGATGCTCACCATGAGATCAGGAGCCCGGGTGGTCTGGGTCAGCAGAGATCAGGAGCCCGGGTGGTCTGGGTCAGCAGAGATCAGGAGCCCGGGTGGTCAAATTAGTCAAGGTCAGAAGCTAGAACAGGTATTGGCAGGGACAAGTATTGGTTAAAGGGGCATGAATCTTTCTAGAAAATAATTATTAATATTAATTCCCCATTAATTTCACCTAAATCTAATAACTCCCCAAAATCTAAGGTGCCACCAAATAATCTGATGGTTAATTTATTACAATGTAATGATTAAAAAGAAGATAACCCCCCAACATTAAGGGTAGAAATAAGTAAAGTATATTTGGATTATTGAATATGACCCATGTAAAATACAGCGATCAAAAGCAATTTTATTAAAACAGGATGCTTAACATTCATGACTTGAATTAATGACAAACACTTCAGAACATTGGCTTTGTCATGTGTGTGTGTGATTGATTTACAAAAGTACAGATTGCCAGCAATAACCATCCCCTCCATAATGCAGCACCAGGGCTTTTAGTGCAGGACGTGCTATTATGTCATCCGTCCATAAAGGGAGGACTTTCTGCACGTATTAGTGCATTTATTC
This sequence comes from Spea multiplicata, assembly GCA_009364415.1. Lineage (NCBI taxonomy): Eukaryota > Metazoa > Chordata > Amphibia > Anura > Pelobatidae > Spea > Spea multiplicata. The sequence continues at coordinate 14,096 of VKOC01002920.1, read as the reverse complement.
ATGAAGGGGTTAAGTTATCTCTCTCCTAGCGATAGTTGCTAATTGTCGTTTATTGGTTTACTTTGTTGGAGATTGAAGCTAATGGAGAGAAAACGAAATAGATTAGATAATGCTGACCCTTCATGATGCATACCCCCCTTACACTTCAGGTGATGGTGACTCTTTGTCATCAAGGTACTGATGATACAACCAACTATTGCCTTGCTGAGTCAAAGGGTTTCAAATGAATGGTTTGTTTTGCAATTATATTCTGTCCCGTATGTCTCTCTGTTAAGAAGATAAGTAACAGAAATGTGTATTTTCAGCCTAAGATTTCATTTCTTTACAATATTATTAGCAGTGACCTATCTGGTTTAGGTCGGTAAATCCAGGGGGGGGGCAGATTACGCTCTTAGCCGATCAGGCCCCATGTTTGCTGCCACTCAATGACCCGGTTACAGGGGAAATCTCTTATCTCCCCATCCGGTCCTCCAGACTGCATTCAAAGGCGATATAATGTCATATCCCGACACTTCATTATAAGAATGGCGGCAGCGGAGGGGCGGCTCATGGCGCTGTCCATAGGTAAATACGTCTGATTGTTAGTCGCAGCAGATGACATTGTGCTATTACAATGAGCGAGAATACAAAATTAACAATATGATGAACACATATTTGACATACTGGTAAATAAGGAGAGGACGGCCATCTTCTTGCAAGTTAATTTACTTGGTAGTTAATTTACTGTGAAATTATGTTATATAGTTATGGAGGATTTGTTATGTTGTTATAGTGAATTTACAGTAGCTATTACCTTGAAAAATAGATGTATTAATTTCTGACTAAAGTAGATAAACAGTGTTCTAGCAATTATAACTGAGCTACAAAAATATTCATTTTTGAATTTCAAAAAATGTTTCTTTTTTCTCTCTTCTGAGAATGTTTGCTGGGTATGGGTTTTGCCTAATTGACATTGCAATGTGTATGGAAACAGCAGGCAATATGCTTAGAAATGAAATATATAAATTGAATATAAATGAAAAATAACGTAGAATTGGACAGCAAATAAGAACTATTTGGCCCACTTTTCCTTTATCTTAAATTCAGGAGCCATATAATGTTACATAAACCACCATTCTGGTATTTTATCTCACTGTTCTCCATGGGAGGGCTGGCACCTTCCGGCCCAGGGACAGGTACAGCCAAGTGGCCCCCTTCCCTCCCCATCCATTATTTGACCAAAAGTATGTGGACACCTGACCTATAAGCCTATATGAGCTTGTTGGACATCCTATTAGGGCCAATATTATGAAGTTGGCCCCTTCATTGCAGCTATAACAGCCTTCACTTTTCTGGGAAGGCTTTCCAGAAGATTTTGGAGTGTGTCTGTGGTAATTTGTGCTAATTTAGCCAAAAGAGCCGACGTCATGCACTGATGTTGGACAAGAAGGTCTTGTTCGAAACTGGCGTTCCAATTCATCCCCAATGACAAAAGTTCCTCTAAATTGACAAACTCGTCAAATCATCCCTTTATGGGCCTTACTTTGTGCGCAGGGGAACAGTCATGGGGAAAGGAGCTTCCCCAAAATGTAGCCACAAAGCTGGAAGCATACAATTGTCTAAAATGTAGAACTGCTGTAGAATAAAAGTGGCCCAAACCCTACACAACCGCCCCAGATCATTATCCCTCCTCCACAAACTTTACAGCAGGCACTTTGCATTCTGGTAGGTAGCGTTCTCCTGGCTTCCGCTAAACACAGATTTGCCCATCAGACTTCCAGATAGTGAAGCGCGATCCATCACTCCAGAGAACGTTTCCACTGCTCCAGAGTCTGGTGGCGATGCGCTTCACACCACTCCAGACGATGCTTGGTATTAATGAAGTGTTTAATAATTGTTCAATAAATGTTGCTCGTAGAGGCAGTGTGGATCTCTGTAGTGGGCGATGCTACAGAGGATAGGCGAGTTTTACTAAATGCTTCATCACTCAGAAACCCTGCTCTGTTAGTATGAGTGGTCTACTGCTTCGTAGCTGCTTACACTTCACAATATTTGCACTCACAATGGACCGTGGCAGATCTAGCAGGACCACGAGCAGTTTTTGGTATGGCCCATTCTACCGCTATGGTTGTCTATTGAGATGGCTGTCTATGTGCTTAATTTTATACATCTGTTCTAATGGATGTGGTAATTCTAAGGGTATCCACATGCTTTTGTTCATATACCAACTTACATATAAACACTCACATTAACACAAACTAACACATATACACACCCACTCTAAAACACACAAAAAAACTTACTCCATCACACCTCACACCTCGAAATCAAACCTCTACTTTGCTTGGAGCTCTTCCTCATAGCTGTCCACCCTGGGTCATGTGACGTTATTATTATTATTATTTATTGTTTTATATAGCGTTATGATTATGTGACCCCACTACCTCCAGGTCGAGTCAGATGGGTCCTATTTGAAGAATTTTGTGAAGGCAACTCCATTGTCAAGAAAATGAATGGAATGTCTAATAACGGGAATTAGCGCTGAACATTCAGAAATTGTATTGTGTGGGTATTGTACAAGAACAAAATAAATATCTTCTCAAAAAAAAAAAAATAGAAATAGATAAATGTAACTTGCAGTGACATTTCTGCACAGGAGAAGGATGAGAACTGATTTTCCGGACATAACAAATCAGCTGTCAACTAAAGGTGACACAGAAAGCCATCATGAGAAAGCGCGGAGCAAAGGATTTATAAACGGTTTTATATACACTTTGGTTTGACACTTGAAGCTGTAAGATATTGGTGTCATAAAATCTGCCTTGGGCTAAGTTTGTAGCTCACGAAGCCTAATTTCACTAGAGATGCTGTAACTGTTTTAGAAGACCCACCGGGTAATCATTTCAGGCTCTGGAAATAGAAATATTCCTCATAAAATAGGAACCATGACAATAGTCTATAAAATCTATTGTTTCTAATGGATCCTAATTGTTTTATCTAGAGCGAGGTGTCGGTAATTCTTTCCGCTCTGTCGGCGCGGGGAATTTATTAAAATCCAAAATAAAGACCGACGCACACCAATAAACAATGAAACTTCTTACATGGACCATAAATGTTTAAAAGGATCACGTTTTAAAACGATTAAGCAAACCTTGCTTATATTAAAAGTACAGTTTGCATAATAATTATCTTAGGACATTAGATAAGAAAGCCAAGTAACTTCTCGCACTCGCTTTCTCTCTGGTGGATATAGATAGAGTCCATAATATGCTGTCGGATACTCGCTTCTTACATCCAAAGCATTACATACAAACTGTGTAAATCTAATTCTAAAAAGGCAGGCATTAGCAGAAGGTTTGAGGAATGCAGGAGTTGTCTTTATCATAGAGTAGGATCTTGCTATAGTAGATTGTCTACATACAACACTAGGCACCATAGGAGGACTGGAGGAATTCAGCACCCCCAGTGGATACATATGAAATTACAGGTAGAACACAAGACACTTTAGTTGGCGGTTCTAAATGTTTAAATTAGAGCAGCCCCCATTGCAAGTCGTCCCCTGCTGAGCCCCTCCAGGTTTTAAAATGGACATTTGGCAAAATACAAAATCAGCTCCAGTGGTGTCTATAAGCCCCGTTACAGACCATACAACTGCACCCGCCTAAATGTTCAGGAATTATGTACCCATTAGGTGTCCAAAATTCTTTCAACCTATGACCAGCTGGGCTGGGGGGGGGGGTAGGGAGGCAATTGCCCTCCTGGGCAAGTTCTTGAAAACAGGGCTAGTACAAGTTGGAGGAGCCCACTCGAGGAGGCAAGAACACTCACATTATGTGATTCCGCAGTAATGTCATGGCTGTTTGCAAAGGCTCAGGACAAGGTAAGGCTGTGGAGGTGTTGGATTGTGAAGGTGTGATGGACTGAAGTGTGATGATAGTGTGAGGATGTTTTAATGTGAGTTTGTATGTGTAACTGTGTGAGTGTGTTAGTGTAAAAGTAAGTGTGTGTGCTAGTGTAAATATTAAGTAAGGGGGGTGCTGTTGGCTGTGCGGAGACCTTTTTTTGTTGTTCTTACTAGATTTAAGTCTCTGCCTTTCTTCATATCCTAGTTGTGGTTTATTCAACAACTGATGAACCCCACTAAATTCACAATTATTTAGAATGTACCTTTTCCAAAAGCGAATGTCTGTCCTGGTAAGTACTTTTATCTATTGTATCTCGGTTATAATGCTTGCATATGTCCTGCATTTGAGGAACCTTCTGTAACCATAGTTGACTTGCAAGGGATCTTTCCAACACTGGTCAACTGTGTGCTTTCAGCTGTAGGGGATAAAGTGGGTATTCTGGGGCAGGTGTCCCTGGAGCTGTGGCAAGGAGAAAAGAATATTGCCCTGATCTTCCCTCCTGCCCCAAAAGTGATTCAGCCGGTGGTCACCGACCAGTGAGGGCACCATACTGCCGCTAAAACACGTGGTACAATGATGCTTGTGTATGGTGACAACTGCATGATCATTTCACATGTATGTTGGATTGGGTTTCAAAGCAGATCTGTCAAATTCATACATATCGGAATTCTATATACTCCATTAACCCATAAAATGTTACGTCCAGATCTAAATAAGGGATATACATATTGCCTGCCAGTGCTCAGCCTGCATAATCATTCCCATTAAGCCCTCCATTGCCTGTTAAGTAACGGATTAGTGTTGATTGATTCAGGCAGCCTTTGTATGGATTGGTAAAGAGAAGGGAGAGACGGTCAGGGCATAAAATTGATATAGACGATACCACTTTTGGCCACAGATTTCACCTTCCCAGACATAAAATGGCCTTTTACCATTAAATCCATTATAATGATGATAGCCCCTCTATGTTTTCTATGTGATAATTCACTATGTGATAACTGTCATGAATTCTTCGGTTGAAAATCCTCTTTTCCCCCAAAGCGTTTCCCTATAAGTATACAAATTCCTCTCCACGTAAGGCTCGCTAGAATACACTATTTGGGTAGACAAGAATACCAAATATCCAAAATTCTAGAATCTGTTTAAATTTGATCAGGAAATTTGATTGGCAATCTGTATAAATTTTTAGAGAAATAAAACAAAAAGAATTATAAGAAGCTCTCTCATTCCAGTTTATTTCTCGTTCCTAATTCCATAAAAAATAATAAACGGAATTACGAGATCGATAGATCAATCAATAGATTGATAGATAAACATTCCTATGGTGTCTTACGCTTACACGCTCTGGATCTCTGCCTATTTTAATTAAAACTCAAAATGATTAAATCACTCAAAATTGCTGGAAATAAAACAGTTTTCACTATTAAAATAAATACATTATTTTCACCTATGAATATATTTACAAAGCGGCGAACACTCAGATATTACCAACCCTTGTTTGAAAAAAAAATAATTGTGGCCGCATTTCCAGGTCTCTCTCGTGATGTTTTAATGGCGTTTTATATTAGAGAAATATGACAATTATCTCGCGAGCGCATGTAACCAGCAATGTTCTGCAAGGAACGCTAATGAACCCTGTGGCCTTGCTCACCCCAAGTCATTCAATTTGTTGCTATGATGCGAGGAAAGAAAAGGTTCCGAATTTCACTTTATTGAAATAACCAGTTGAAAAATAATCTTTAATATTGTAAAGTCAACCGATGATTGCATGCTTTAATCCCATTAAATAAATACGCTATATTACCAAAATTACACGGACAGCCTTGGTAATTATTGAGTTTAGGTTGTTTCCTCCATACCTGCTAACAAGTGTATAAAATCAAGCCCATTGGCAGCCGTCTCCATAGGCAAACATCGGCAGTGGAATGGGTCGTACTGAAGAGCTCAGTGACTTTAAAACATGGCGCCGTCATAGGCCACCTTTGCCACAAGTCAGTTTATGAAATTTGTGCCCTGCTAGATCTGCCTCGGGTCACTGCTATTATTGCGAAGTGGAACCATCTAGTTGTAACAACAGCCACTAAGCAGTAGACCTCACACACTCACTGAGTGGGGCCTCTGAGTGCTGAAGGGCATGGAGTGTAAAACTGACTACAGCCACCCCAACTGCCCCCGGAAGCCCTGTGCGTCCGGAGCTTCATGGGTTCTTTGACATAGTGGCGGGATAAGCAATATATGGCCATAAAGTGTGACGGAATCCCCAATATTTATGCCTTAGAGGTTTTTCGAGTGTTCGCTGGGTGTTGGCGCTGGATTCTTGCTTGTTTTAAATTCTTGTAATATCTTGCACTTTACATAAATGATCAGCATAGGTTCTATCCTATAATACCAGAAGATACAGAGCTTGAATTAATAAGCCTTCTAATTCTTGATTGGTGGTTAAAACTGGCTATATTTTTCTTTTCATCTCGCATATATTTTTGTGTTTTTTCAAAAAAATATATGAAAAAAATAACAGCTATGGAAAAATAAAAGCACAAACAAACAAAAAATATCCCCAGTAGAGGCAACTAAATCATAACAACATATTATAAAAAAAAAAATGCAAATTATGTATTTTGGGTCCTAGAATCTCATTAAAAGTCTTGGAGATGAATGAGAAGATAAGGGAAGTTTATTGTGCCTCCCAGACCTACTTTTACGGAAAGATATGGAGAAGAAAATTAAAAGAATTTATTGTATCTCCCCGTCCTGCTATTACAAAAGCGACGCAGGCATGAAAGTGCGAGCGAGAGCGATAACTTACAACCCGCTATAAAGGAACATAATTGGAGTTAAAAGAAAAAAGTCAAAACTTTTGAAATAGGTAAATATGTTTTCTATAATTTAATAATTATAGAAAGAATCATCAGACATACAATAGCAGCACCCTGTCCGTGTCTGATGGAGCTTATTCCTTGCTCATTTCATTAATCATATGGTACATCTCTTCCTACGTATCATCAGATACATTCTCGTGTATCCAGCATTAACCTGGATGATATGAACATCCCTATTTCTCACAATTGAGGATAAAAGGAATTACCCAAAGGAAGTTTATCCCCAACCAGCTTCTGGCTTGTGAGGGATTCCATCCATTAAAACCTGGGGTTCCACATGCTGCGATAGATACAGAAGCAGGGGCTAATGAATGACGGGTAAGATTACCCCCCTGCCCCAAGGTCTTCACACAATGTTAAGGATTTGGGAGACGGAGTGGGTTTCGGTCTATAAGGTTGGATGGCAAGCAAGAACCTAGTCCAGCTTAAGAGTCCTCTCCTCTCCATCATTGGGTCATTGTGAAGTTGGACTGTCTTCTCTACACCCAAACTGGCCTCATCAAGTCAGGGCGGTCTTTCCCGCTGGACAAAAGGGGCCGCTGCCCTGCGCCCAAACATCCTCAGGGGCCCGTCCGCATCACTCTTCCTATTGATTGTCTTTCAATGTCCTGGCTGACCAATGTGTATCAGGGTGTGATTACAGATGAAAAACTGCTGGGAAATTTAGTAAAACTGGGGAGAAGAGCCTTCCATCCCAAAGCCTGGTGGTTTGTTCCACTGAGACTTCCTGTCACATGGTGTGTGTGTCATAGGCATACCTGGGAACTTCTGGGCTACCCGGAGCCTTCCAATGTGGGACGCAGCCAGGACTGCCGACTGACATCAGTGGGAGGTCCAGCTGACGAACGGGGTGTATCTGCTTACGCCAGGGACGTTCCAACCGATGATGGCGGGAAAATGGGCGGGGGTCGGGGAGTGTCAAGACCCGGAGAAGCAGTGCTTCACCCGACAATCTCAGGCAAACCCGGAGAGTTCCCAGGTATGGTCATAGGCTCTGAAGGTGGATGGGGCCACAATGCTTATTATATATATTTCTGAGTTGGTGTTTTGGTGATGGTGGTAATGTCACCCTGTGTTTGGGATGGTCACAGGAAACAGCGTTGCTTTATTGTATTAATTTGTTAATGACTAAAATACTCCTAAATACAATTAAAGCGTGATAGACGGCCATATTCGGTGTTTTATCGCCAGCTCACCACCCTCTATGTAATGTAAAGCTGTGGCTAATGGCCCACTAACTATATTAATGTGCCACGTCCTTATGTATGGAATGGTTTTGGCTTGGCTCAATGGCAGGGTATCAGCAGTATCAGTCACATTCGAAAAATAGAGGGTCAGAGGCTTAGATGTAATGTTAGGAAGTTTTACTTTACCGAGAGGGTGGCTGATAAATGGACCAGCCTTCCGGCAGAAGTGGTAGAGGCGCATACAATGAGAGAATTAAAACATGCATGGGATAGGCATATGGCTCCTGAATCTAATGCGAGACCAACGATCAGGCCAAACGGGTCTTTTGTCTGTCAAAGTCTGTTTTTTGGGGGGGGGGGTATTATCATATGGCACTTTCATAGAGCAGAAACCCAATAAACAGGGATTCTCATTGTCAGTACGATAATTCACATAAAAACTAAAAATATTTGTCAAAAAAAAAATCTAGGGAATAGAAAACACCTTTTAACTCCTTCCCACCCGCTTCACATTATCCGCCGCTCGCAAGCTAAGTTTTAGAATTTTGTTACAACTTTTATACGTAGGGACGACAGAAAATGATGTGAAAGACTGGGATATTTATCCAAGGCGGGTCTAGACGTGCCTTTTATAAAAGATTTCCTTTTTTTTCTTGGCAGAAGCGACGTTTCGTGCAACAATTCCATTGATTAAAGCAGATGTTATGCCGTTCCGACGGCTTCTGTGTTTTCTGCCCGTAATGTCTCGCTTATTATGTGGAGTCTATAGCTGTTGACATAATATTGCCTTACGCAAGCGTAAAGCGTGAAAAGAAAGGAAAAAAAAGGCCCTGAAAGCGGCGGTAATTATGTCTATAAGGGTTTCTCCATTAAAGTCCATGCGGGGGAAGAAAAAGATGCACTTGCAGCACAATTTTAATCTGCCGCAATTTAATGTTTAATCGAAAACGAAAGGTCTAACGAGAGGGCGAGATGTCGTGATGAGACAGCAAGTCTAAATACATTTCAAACTTTGGGAGTCCTTTAGGCTGCTGATCAAGAAATAAGATTAAATAATAAAAAAAATAATAATAACAAAAATTTCCAGAAATAAGAGAATTTCATGTTAAATATTTTTGATACTTGGCCTAAAATGTATATATTGTGGCCTTGTTTACATTGTTTCGGAGGCTTCATGTATGCCCCCCCTCCCCAAAAGTTTTCTGATGTCCAAGTATTTACCCTAGATTCCCCAGCTGCCAACAGTCCTACATTGTTTGGGACAGTCCCAATAAGCAGGCATATGCCACAGCTCTGTCTTTACCCAGCGCAGACAGAGTCCGAAGAAATGAGAGTGACGGAGGGTAAGTAGCAACTCGTGGGGAAAACCCAGACAAATGGCCCAGTAACCAAAACGTGGCCGCCATGCATGCTTTATACTACCTGCTGCATTGCCTGCTGGGAAATATAGTTTCTTGGGATAAGCCTCCCAGAGGGTATAATATATACCTGTGTTTTTTGTAGTTGTTGGAGGTATATTGTACTGCTTTGTTATCTTGATAAAGGACCCTGATGTGGTCCGAAAAGTTGATTTTATTTTTCTTATCAAGTATTATTTCGAGAACCCGTGAGTAAAAATCTAAATTTCTGGACTTTATATAAATATATAAATTATAATATATTATTATTTATATTATGTATTATTATTTTTTTATATATATATATTATATATATATTACATATTAATATATATATATTACATATTGTATATATAATATATATATACATTATATATATATTAATATATATATTATATATATTATATAAATATAAATAAAAATTCCATTACATAATTAGTAAATACAGCTGAAGAGTTTTGAGAAAAGTGACAGATTTAAGATACGGGGACAGGGGCAGAAACTCTCTGCCGTACCGGGATGGAGGGTTCTAAACTTTGCTAAAAGGTAGAGATTTCAAATAATTCTGTTTGCATGCTTTGCTTATATTTTTGAGCTCCGCATTTCAAAGGCTATCATGAAGCGCGTGATCCGTAACGAGTCAAAACTATTTCAACTTGAAACTCAGGAAGCGTAAAAAAAAAAAAAAATGTGAATGACTTAAGACATGATTGTGACAGCGATCATTTTGTGGTTTCCAGTATCCGCAACAGAAATCTATGAGTAGCCAAAAAGTAAAGGTCGGATGAAGTCACGGCAGCAACTACTCCGTCTTCACATTATGTATTTGTATTTATTCAAAATGTCAAACTATACGAAGCCCTGGAAAGCCCACAGCAGAGCGAAAGATTTGGCTTTTCTGGTGGTGGGGGGGTCATTATCCTTTTGTGCTCGTGTCTTGAAGACATCAGCGGAGCCCGAGAAGAAGAGTTGGGAAGCACTTGCACTTTGGGCTTGAATAGAACAAACTACGCTAACTGTTGTGTTAGTACGACTGTATGATTAGCATGCATGGGACCTCTGTGGATTCACCTGGGGGCAAAGCCTCCTCGTGCCCCATTTCTACCCCTTTTCTCAGGATAAAGCCTGTTGGGTAAATACATTTGGGAAGCTCCCATCCATGTGCCCTTCTCAGGAGGCTACCCGGAGCTCTCCCTCATCTGGGGGAGTGGTTTCATGCCCCAGACAACTTTTATTGGGTAAGAAGTGGGAGGGAAGTGGGCAGGGAATGGGCGTGGCCAAACAATACTCCCCCAGCTTGGAGAAAGAAGAGAGACTCGGGGAAAACAGGACTTCATCTGGGGCTCTGGGTAAAACCTGAGAGAGTTCCCTGGTATGGTGATGTGTAACAAAGTCTCACAAATAACAGGTAGACAGAACGGCTTGTAAATGTATGGAAAAAAGATAAATTATCTGAGGTTTGCTGCTCCAGCTTTTCCCTGTATTGTCAAAGAAGGCCAAGCATCAAGTCCATTCCATGAAGAACCGAAGAACGCAGAGGTTTGCCACCCAACGAGTAGCCATATTTAGGTCAACAGTCATCATAAAGAAAGACATTACAGAATAACTTTCGATCTATACATTCGCTGCCAAGTTCACCAATATCCTATGGACAGGTACACCATGCCATATTCTCATGGTGGGTGCACTTTAACTGGTTACTATGGTGACGTAACGTTTTTTGTTCTTAGTAACTAAATATTTGCTGGAAACTTTGCTGACCAACTCCATACTATATTCCTTTTACCCGGTGAAGCAGCACACAGAATCTGGGTAATAAGTGAACTTTTGCACTCTCTGAAGGATGATATTAACATGGTGACAAAGAGCCCAGGTTTCTCGTGTCTGCCGGCTGAACCGAGAAAAAAAAAAGCCTTATTACCTTGAAATAACACTCCCTTCGGTACTCATTATTTTCTATTGTTAAGTTTGTTCTCGTAAGCTTGTCAAACATCCCAGAAATAAATGTAATAAAAAAAATTCCTGCAGCTCCAGATCCTAATAATTTCAAAAAGAGCAAATCTCCAAATACAATGATAAATGTGCTTATACATATAATTAATTATCCTTCTAGTTGCTCCTTTTCCACAGATATATGCGGGAATTTTCCACTTTATAGCACCTAGACGGAAGGTATATAATGTACGGCTCGGATTCTAGAGTATCATAGTCTGAGGCGATGCTTTAATAAGTGTAATAAATGCCTTTATGGCTTAAAAGGACTCCCTGGTGTCCCGGGGAGCCCCCCAAACAGTCAATGCACATGAAGTTGACCGGCGGTACATATATCACAAGCCATAAGACGGCCCAAGCAAAATGGCTGGGGGATAGGCAAAAAGGCAAATGCATATGGGAGGATTCCATGTTCATTTAAAGTGACTTCTTAACTCCCATATGCATTAAAGTTGGGGGAGGTTAATAAGGTTTTGGTAGCCGTATAAACTGCTTTGTGTGCCCACTATGTAGGAGGTGAGAGTAGGTTCTCACCCTATTGAGTGGGCCTTGACGTGGCGGGTGAGCTTAATTATGCTTTGGCCAATTCATAGAACCAAAACCTCTCATTTATATTATGTTTATATATTTGTTGCCTACTTTATTAGGGTGAGAAGAGCAGACAGTTTTGTAGACAATGTATACTGGGACCATTATGGCGTTATCTATTTACACCGATCGGCCATAACATTATGACTCCTGACAAATGAAGTGAATAACACAGATGTTATTGTTATTACGGCGCCTGTCGGGGGGGGGTATCTTAGGCAGCAAGTAAGCAATTTGTCCTCAAAGGTGATGTGTTAGGAACAGGAAACACGGGCAAGCGTAAGGACCTGAGCGACTTTGTGCCAAATTGTGATGGCGAGACGACTGGGTCAGTGGTCGGGTACCTATCAAAAGTGGTCCAAGGAAAGCAAAGCAGTGACCCAGCAACAGGGTCATGGGTGGCCAAGGCTCATTGATGCACTGGGGGGGGCAAAAGCTGGCCCATGTCGTCGAATCCAACAGAAGAGCTGCTGTAGCTTAAATTGCTGAAAAACTTAATGCTGGTTCTGATAGAAAGGAGTCAGAACACGCAGAGAATCGCAGTTTATTGCGTATGGGGCTGTGTAGCCACAGGCTAGTCAGGGAGCCCATGCTGACCCCTGTCTGAAAGCGCCTACAATGGACACGTGAGCATTAGAACTGGACCACGGAACAAAGAAGGTGGCCTGGTCTGATGAATGACATTTTCTTTTACATCACGCGGATGGCCGGGTGCGTCGCTTACCTGGAGAACACGCGGCACCGGGACGCATCCATGGAGGTCCCACCTCGCAACTTACAGGACTTAAAGGATCTGCACCTAACGTCTTAGTGCCGGATACCACAGCACAGCTTCAGAGGTCTAATGGAGTCCATGCCTCGACGGGTCAGGACTGTTGGTGGCAACAAGGGACCTACATGATATTAGCCAGGGGTTATAATGTTATGTCTGATCGGTGTATATATGTATGTCCATTGTACAGCGCTACGGAATTTGATGGCGCTATATAAAACAACAAATAATAATAATTTTCACAACTTACATGTTTAAATAATCCCCTTCTGTAAAATAGTTTCATCATTTGCTCAGAAAAATGAACCATCACATGACTACCTTTGCTTTAAATGTGGGTTAAAAAAGGAAGCATGGATTGGCTGTAAACGGAAGAAGACATATTCGCTCAACAGGTTTTATCTGTACTTGTACTTAAAAGCTTATATATTGTGCAAGACACCGACCTACAGATTGCTGCAATATGTGCAATATGTACGCGGATCGTTCCCCTTTTTATTATTGTAAAGTTACAGCATGTCAGCGATTGAGGTTATTCCGAACCCCACAGAATGCGATCTCAACGTTTCATCTGCTTGTATAATGCTTTTCTATTACATTTAAAAGGGATGCTCCATATAATAGCTGAGGGGTCCCTACACGAGGTTTCCCTTCATTCATTATGAGATTCGGACGAATCCCCCCATATGCAGCGTCCCTTTCCCCACTGCCCAGCCAATCAGTATATATAGCGTCCCTTTCCCCACTGCCCAGCCAATCAGTATATATATATATACTATATATATATTTTATTCTATATATATATATATATATATATATATTACCGTATTTGCTCGATTACTAAGACGACCCTATTATAACGATCAAACCCCCAATTAAAATGCATATTATGGGGCAGAGTGGCATATAGGGAGGTATAAGGCATTGTATAGAGCACTCTGCCTTCAGAAATGCCTTATACCCCTATATGCCACTCTGGCATTTAGGGGGTTAAAAGGCATATTATGGGGCAGAGTGGCATATAGGGAGATATATGAGGCAGAGTGCTCTATTAAATGCCCCTTAACGCCACTCTGCCTCCTGAAATGCCTTATACCTCCCTATATGCCACTCTGCCCCATAATATGCCTTTTAACCCCCTAAATGCCAGAGTGGCATATAGGGGTATAAGGCATTCCAGAAATGCCCTATGCCCCATTTAACACACACACTCTTACTTACCGCTGCAGCCGGAAGGAGGTGGAGTTGGCAGCGGGGGTTTGTCTACGTCCTTCGCGCAGACCTTCCCCGGCTGTCAGAGATCAGAGTGCGGCACCGGTGCGGGGAACTCTGATCTCTGACAGTCGGGGAAAGTCTGCGCGATGGACGCAGACAACCCCCGCTGCTAGCCACACCGC
>VKOC01002919.1:0-32588 GCA_009364415.1 Spea multiplicata | reverse complement strand
GGTTTGGTATGCGTGTGGATTGGTATGCGTGTGGATTGGTATGCGTGTGGATTGGTGTATGTGTGGATTGGTAAGTGTGTGAGAGTGATGGGTGTTATGCTGTACCATTTCCAATGAATTTTTCATTATATAATTATGCTCTAAAGTACATCATAACTCCCATCACTCTATACTGTTCCATACAGTGGCAGAGCTGGGAGACAGAGGCCTTGCACCCCCACTGCAGGACTCCTGAAAGGTAAGTGAACTTCAAAGAGGGAGAGGGTAGATAGTTAGGCGGGGGTAGATAGGGAGAATGGGTGAGATGGGGGATAGGGGGTAGATAGGGCAGAAGGGAGTGAGAAGGGGTAGATAGGGCAATCATACTCCTATCATGCCAAGTCTGCCAGTATATCCTGGAATCTGGGTATGCCTGGACATGATAGGAATGTCATTGCTGTTAACAAAACCAAAGGGAGCGGCTGCACAGAAACCAAACCAAAGGGAGCGGCTGCACAGAAATATTGTTAATATACACAGGCTTTTAGTTGTCCGGGTGCTCCAAAAATAGCCAGATATATGTTACCAAAGAAAAAATGGGCACTCACGGGTCTTTGCCTTGAGAAAGGACTGGAGGTGGTCCGAAACGTTGGCCGTGCTGATTGAAATAAACTAGTGTTTAATGCACTTTACTGCAAAGACCCGTGAGTGCCCATTTTTTCTTTGGTTACATATATATATTATTAATATTGTTATTTAATTGTTTTGTCCTATTTTGGTGTGTTACTTACTTTAAATAAATGTGTTAGATTTTTTTTATGGTGTGGGGGGGTCATATTTGGTTTCGGCCAGGTAAATGCTGCATTTTCGGTTTCAGTCCAGAATTCGTTTCAGGGCATCCCTAAGCCAGACAATGAAGTGTTAGGCCTACACCACATCAATGTTTGGCTTAGTATATAGTGATAGGAGTTATGCTGCACTATTGTCAATGCCTGGCTCAGTGTATAGTGATAGGGATTACGCTGTACCACTGTCAATGTGTGCCTCAGTATATAGGGATAAGTGTTATGCTGTACCACCGTCAATGTATATAATGATAACAGTAATGCTGTACCACCTTCAGTGTCTGCGCCGGTATATAACGGTAGAAGCTATGCAGTTTTAAAGTGTATGTGGGGGGGGGGGTGCCACATACAGGATCCGCCCCAGGTGCCAAATACTTCTAGGTAGCGCCCCTGAAACCTGGCTATGCCTGGCATGATAGGAAGTGTGATTGCGTATTTCAACAATTATATATTAAATATATATAATACCGTATATATTTTGATATATATAGTATATTATATATATATATATACGGTATATATAACAATGCGGTATATATTTATTTAAAGTTGAATATTAAAACTAGATATTCTTTCTGTTCATTCTAAGATTTTTTTTTCTCTGTAACCTACTTCTAACAAAGCCAGGAGCATGTTTTGGTAATAAAAGGGTTACTTTATATCTTACACCACCATCATTACAGGGGAGCCTTTTCAAATATAAAGATTTCATTTTCTGGGGAGAGGTAGAAAAAAAAATAGATAGTGAGAGGTTTCATGCAAACAGTTTTTGGCATTTACAAATCCTCAGTAAAAAGGTCACTGTTGTCTTGGAATCTTTTTATTAAAACAGAAAAATGACTCTTAAAATGTCAGGCCTTTTTACTCTGCAATTTTAAACACACACCAGGTATGAAAAGGGACTGGAAATTAAATAGAATGCCTTACATGAGGTAAACCTCTAACCTTAGTCACACTCTGAGCCCTGAAGGAGGTATTAGTCACCTTTAAGGCTTTATAGCACATAGATAGCAAAATATTTTCATGCTCTTTCCTAGATAAGTCTAAATTCAGTAATGGAATGGGTCCCTTTCCTTTAATTCTCATCGTAGATTAATGAGCTAAGGCCACTCACTTTGTGTGACGGAAAACAAATAACCTACAGTAACCTACAGTATCACCAATGTAAAGAGTAATTTGTACAAATGTTTCATTAATAAATGTCCACTTTATTTATGGACACAATTTTATAGTCTTATAGTTCAGCCTGTGCTCAGGCGAGGATATCTAAAATACCTTACCATTTTGTGTCCCTTGAGGTCTGGAGTTTGACACCTCTGGCCTTTTACCTTTTTGGACAACCCAATCATTTTAATTGTCCCTGGGCCATTGTATCAACTGTTTTCCTTTTAATAAGCTTAATACTTTTCTGGGGTTTTGCTCCCAATAATAATATAAAGACTTATAAAACAGAATAGATGTCTGCATGTTAAAAATAACTATAAAATAATGTATTATTCTAATATTGTATGTTAACAATAAAAAAGAGACGGCAATTTAACAAGCATAGGTATATTGACATATTTTTCTTAGTAGAGACTAAAGATGGGGAGATTTATCTCTTCTGTTGTTATTTAAATACATTTTGGCTGCTTTATACTACATTTAGTTCTTCACCCATCGATCTGTAATTTTATATCTGAATTAAATGTGTATCATTTAAATTCATCTTGATCAAAAAAGCCCACATGTAGCCATCTTCCTTCTACAATTAAGGAACAGGGTTCATGTTGTGTATGTTTTTTAGTCTCTACTAAGAAAAATGACGTTATTCTATAAAAATTCACAGAAAATTGTGAGGGTTATTAAAAGTAGTGTCCATGTTTCCACGTCTTATTTCTTAATTGGATATCTCCTACTGGTTTGTCATATAGCAGGAAAGTTCTGTGTTGTCAGTGATAGATCTGGTTCGAGAAGCTCTTTAAAATGATATATGCCTTTGCAAAATGCTGTTGCCAGAAATGCCCTTTATAGATGATGAGCTTCCAAGCTTACAGTGGAATGGAAGAATATATATGTCTAGTAATGGTTTTTGTCAAGATCTTGCAGCAGCTTCAAACCAAGAAACGCAACTGAGGGATGAATCTTAAGGCAGATCTTCCACTTCCCCAGTTCCTACATTTTACAATTCAGGACACTAAATATGCTTTTAGAATGGAGTTTAGGTACAATATAAGCGATATATTGGCATTGGAAAAACATATTTTCTCTTCATATCACCCTATTAAGTTAATTCTACCATTTAGCAGTTGCTGATATATCCTTTATGTATCTGGTGTAAGGGAAGAGAGAATATTAGTAGTTTTGCCACAGATTTTAAATATCTCCAAAACAGTTTAGATACGTTGTAACATGAAAAAGCACAAATAATAGCCAACATCAAATTAACTTAAGCTAAAAGTAGTGAAGGTGTCATCTCTTATTAATCTAATAATTCAAGTATTATTAATTCAAGACATATACATTTAAAAAAGATTCCATTAGATTTCATTATGTTGATTTCTCATCCAAGTTCTATATATATAATTTTGAAGTTTTTTCTAACATGTATTGCTGTTATTTCAAGGGTCTAAATTACCGTTACTCACCATCTTTATTCTGTCCTCCCAGAGACTGTAGGAAATAGAGTTCCCGAAGGTTTGTATCAAAATTCCCTTTTCCATATTACATTGGTATAACAGCTGAGCTTTTATCTTGGCCCATAAGATTGGCTCGGCAGAACGCCAATTTCTGGCGATCACTATTTTTATTGCGGTCAGTATGTGTACAAGGAATTGAATATCTTTTCTTTCATTATTAGGTAAGTTTAAATGGAGTAGAGCTCGCTCAGGAGTTAATTCCCAATCTGAACCGAATTTTATCACTAATATATATGAAACCTTTCGCCAAAGTTTTTTAATTGGATTACAATTCCACCATATGTGGAGCATATCTCCATTTTCTGCACCACATCTCCAACAATTTGGGATATTATTAGGAAACATTTTTGTCAGGACAGAGGGGACTAGATACCACCGGTTCATAATCTTAAATTGGAGCTCATTGAGATTTAGACAATGTATAATTCAAGTATTTTAACATACTGTTTTCCTAACAGTTAGCTTTTGTTGAAAAAAGCTCTATACAAAGTCCCACTTAGTGACCCAACACACTTAAGACACAATACACTGAATTATTATCTGTGCTTTTCGAACACAAAAATCCCAAAGAAGAAAGTCGTAGGAAGCCCATGAATGATCTGTAAATGAGCGGGCCAGACTGTAAATTTAGTATAAAGTTCTTACTAAGTTAAAAAAATGTTATGCAGATTTATGTGGAATTGCAAGCAAGGCACCAAAAGGCAAATTGCCCCCTGCCCCCTCATAATGAACACTGAATAATGTCTTAATGATATTTTTTATAACAATATGAAATTCAGAAAATCCCTGCTCGCTTTTATTTTCTGCCCAGGACATGCCTTCATGAACACTTTTCAGTATTTGAGGATGTGAAGGAAACATTTATTAGCACATTCAAAGTAAAGTGGAAGAAAATATTACAGACCAATAAAAGCTTTTTTGTTTGGATGAATCCAAAAATCCTGTCTACAACTATTATTTTTTTTAGGGAAAAAGCTAACTCTTCTTGCTGTATATTTCTCTCTTTCAATTTAAATAGAATTTCTGTCTAAATATTTTAAACCAAACCTACTTAATATATATAATATATATAAATATATATATATATTATATATATATATATTATATATATAATATATATACATATTAAAGTAGAAAGCGAGAGATATACAGCAAGAAGAGGGACTTCTGTGTATGAACCTGAAAATGGATTCTCTGAATTTCTTTCACAACTTTCATCTAAACTTCATACTTTATGTTTCTTAGATGAATGTTCGTGCATTTCTTCTCCTCTAATGTGCATGAAATATAGGTTGAAAAAAAGGTTTAAAAATGCATTAGTTCCAACTCTCCCCACTTTAGTACACCTGAGAGTTTTGAAGTCAAGAAGTTCAGTTCCTGTGCACATCTATCTTCAAAGTTAGAGCTCTTTTCCCTATCAACACTACACATGCAATTATGGCTTCTTCTTTGGACAGTAGTATAACAATATTCCAACCATCAAAGACCCTATAAAATTCATTCAATTTCCTTTTTCATTGCATTGTTTATTTCTCAGTCCTCTTTGTTATTGCACAAAGTCACTTTGCTCCTTTGCTATCGCTGACAGATTGATACTGCTTCAGACTCAATCCTTCATGAGAGATTTATTGCTACTGGATGGTTGCCATGCAGTGAGGGCATTATTTTTTTAATGTCCCTTCAATACTAGACAAGTATAGACAAGAGACAATATATCAGACAGTGGTCGTCCAAAAATATGGGCCATAGGAATGAATGTGTCACCCTATATTTATCCAAAGTATTCTAGTCTTTTTTTTGTTCTGTGATATATGTCTCTACTTTTGAGGGAAAAAAAGTTTCTTTTTCTTCCTAATTCGGCTTTAAGTTAATATATATTCCATGTAACTTTAATAAGGTTATTAAAAGGGCAGTGATGTCCACTTAGTACGAAAAAATATTTAATTGAAGTGTCACCTCTTCGACAAACTATTTAAAAAAGTAGTTTAGATATGTGTATGAGATACGGGATCGACCAGAAGATCCCAAAAGCAAGACAATGTAAATAAAGGCTCTGCCACAATTTTTATTTATATGCACATGGTAGGTAAGAAAAAAATATATAGTTGCATATAGCCTTGTCACCAACATAACAAGCCACTTTGTTATACACTCACATTGAATAACTGGAAATAGGCTTTCCAATAGATACTGGTTTCCACACTGCTGAATACAAAGGAGACAACCAAAAGACAACTGAAGTTAAGAGGTGCACCCAGATAAAAAATGAAAGATAAAACAGCTCTATACATATCCTGAAACATGATATTCACTGTGACAACAGGACAAAAAAACACTCCTGGGCTCAAAGATTGGAGGGTCAAAACAGTAATGATATTGCAGAAGTCCACTTCTACGCATAACTAAATGAAAGGAAGTCTCTCAATGCATTTTGCTTGGCCTTCAGTTATTTCTACATGACACATCATGGTGAAATGAGGACAAAAATCACTGGGCAAACAATGTCCACAAAGGTTTTAGATCCAGGACACCATGTTAATCACTCAAGGTGGCTGTCACATTAAACAAAAACACCCATCCCCTGTGTCCCGAAATCTCCCAGTGTTAAATGCATTTCTATTCCAAGTAGACATATTGGGGACGTATAGCATTGTAGTGCTGTGGAGCAGGGGCGTAACTAGCAACCTCAGGGCCCCGGTGCGAGAATCTGTTACGGTTGCGACCCCTGTGACCCCGGTAGTTCCGCCACTGCTGTGGAGGCATCTGCCTGAGTAGGCTTGCCAAATTCTAAAAGGAAAAATATGGCATTAACAATGTATATTACAAATAGTGACCCTGGGGAAAAACAGAAGTGGGAACAAGGCTTTGCCCACATTGGTCATCATTTGATATATTTGTCTAGTTAGCTTTACATATATATTGAACCCCACCTACTCACCCTAGGCCCCAACTTAAGTTCAACTTAAGTCCCAGATTTGCTTACTTTGTAGACACAGCAGGTCTAATGCCTTTGTGCCTATTGTGCCAGTGTTGTCTGAGATTTTCGTTACGTCTGCATGTTTCAAATATGTGCCAAAAACACTTCTATATTACTTGATGAGTTTATTAGAAGTACTGCTTCTGTAAGATTTGAGGAAGGTACTCACTAAGTAGAGCAGGTTATTTTCAAAGAGTGCGATTAATAAAACTTCAAAGTCATTAGGAGAATTTGCTGCCCGGATAACTTCTTTAGAATCGAATGAAGTACCCCCTGGGAAACGGAAACATATTCTACCTTTAATGCGTGTGTATTTAGTTTGATATTTGCTAAAAGACCTGGTGGTAAAAGCAGTGCTCCTAATGAACACAGACTGCCACGTTCAAATACCAGTCTTTATTTTTCCTTTTATGTGTAGGGATCTGAAGTATTATTTATCTGACAGAAAAGGGCAAAACTGCAGAAATAATGCAGTCTGTATGCATCATTCATTAACTCACTACTTGTTTTTCCCTGCATTAAATTGATGATTTTCCAGAATGCGTGGGAGCATAAAAAATGGGAAGATGTTTATTTCAGTTTATTGCAAGAATAAAAGCTTTTCAGCCTGCATAACCTTCCCGTGTCATACTAATTGGGGATATTTCTTCTTCTTCTGCAGGTTACTTGTGTGGCCTTCCATTCTTCTCATTAACCCCAAGGAGTAGGAATGATGCTGCTGTGAATTCACGTTTCCATGGTGAACCTGACTAAGTGTTGCTTTCTGTTGTTGCCGTCCTGCTGTCCAAGTCCTATATTTTGACATGGTTGGATTGCACAGTTTTAGCTCTTCTGTGTCTAACCAAGCATTGCTCATGCCCTGCTACTAAAGAGGTTACAAAGTAGCGAGAAGGACTTTGAACTTGGTTTATAAAAGCTTATTGGATTTCTTTTTTATTTGCCATCTTCCGCAGAGATGTATCTTGTTGTTTTTTTTTTGGAAGATGAATAAAAAGCTTGTAAAGCAACTTTGTAGCTGCATCTTTGCTGTGCACTTACGAAACTGCACATCACTTACAGAGAATACTTTGAACCATCATAGAAAGAATGAGTAGTCCCGTAGTTCCTATTTCTTATCTGAAATCAGCTCCTCTATGTTTCCATTGTCTGAACATTTCAGATACAGGCAGGCTAATTTGATATTTTTTTCCTTTAACCCAAATTCTTTATATCAGTGTTTCTTAAATATATCTTTCAACTTTGGCAAAACATTAATTGCACTAATCTACTATGCTAAGCATAAATGCAGAGAGATCTATCATTTTATTCTTTTGGAATGTTTAATCACATTAAAAACAGCACAGAAACTTTTAAGAGCTTTTTTTTCTTCAGTTTATATATGAGATAAAATATGAAAGTGTGAATTTTTTTTTTTGCATGATTAAAAAAATATTTCTGGGAAGAGTTTGGGCATCAAGCTGTTCTAGAAGATTTGTTTGATGCTGTATTTAGTTAAAAGGTAAGTGGAACCGTACCTTTAAAGTCATTGTATTAACGGTAAATACGCGCTTCTGCATGGTTGTAATATAAATCTTTCCAGTGGTGCCTCTAATTTTACTACTTTATTTTTTTTTTTATAAAAATCGCCTGTGCATTCATACAAATCAACAAAAACGAGGGCGATCTCCAACAAAACAAACAAAAATGAATTGCAAAGCATGCATTAAAAGTCGTCCTTTTGTTGCCACGTGTAGCCGCCACTACAAGCCATTTTGGTGCCATTACAAGCTGTTTTGGCGGTCCTTGATGACACTGTGTGTACGAGGGTATATATTAATGACTAATAGGTAGAAGTAGCCAAAAATGAGAGGCCGTCCCATTGATTGTTATGGCTGTGATTGATGGTTCCAAGAACCTGTGGATTCTTATTCTTTTTTCACTCTGGCCAAACAGGATTTACAAGGGGAAGAGACAAGCATTAGATATATAAATGTACTGACGTCCTTGTCAGTAGCGGTTATAGACTGATGGGAGTTGGAGTGCGAGACAGTGACAGTTAGCTCAGCAGAGGCTGAGATTGATACTCATTACTCATGTACAATGCTGCAAGTTAATTAACAGTTTATTTTAGTGCAGAAAATGTACTGCCGTGGGGTGGATTGGAGAAGCTGTAGTGGCTACTGTAGTGTATTACAGGGATTGCAGCAGATATTTCTCCCCTATTCCTGAGTAAAGTTTAATTAATTACCTGTAACTTCTGGACAAGTTAAGTTTTTAATTATATTTTTATCATATCATATATTATTCTTTATTAATAAATAAATATTGGTGTCAAAACCAGGCATTATAATATTAGTGAAATACAGTCATGCTTCACAGGGCTGGATGTACATCTGCCGGTGTCTGCCTGCCCAGGCCCAGTGCCCTACCACTACCACTACTACTGCTGCTGTTGCACCTCTTTGACGTCCTTATTCTGAAGTACCTTTTTTTAAATATCTAATATTGTGGAAAAACGGTTCTTCTCCACGGGGCATATCTGGGGGGCAAAGTGGCATATAGTGGGTATAAGACATATCAGGGAGGCAGAGTGGCATATAGGGGGGTATAAGGCATTTCCGGGGGGCAGAGTGGCAAGCCGTGGGGCAGATGTGCATAACTGGGGGGGTAGGTTGGCAAATAAATGGACATTTTAAAAAATGCATTTTTCTTAATCATAGTTTTTATCAAATATGAAAAAAATGTTTACACGTGAATTAATATTACTAAATAAAACTTTTTTTCTAGGGTAGTCTTATATTCAGGCTTTTTCTTTATTTTCTAAATATTTATTTTTCTAAATGAATATTGATAATCAGGCAAACACAGTACCTTTAGTAGTAACTTAGATGCACTTTTTTCAGTGATGTCTCATTATGCATGCAAGGATCATTCTATTCTTACCAGCTATATAGGACAAGGCTTACGAGGGTGGCAACAAATAACAAAGTGTACCACGGACTTAAGGCATTACTTATACCCTTGCTCTATTTTTTGGGTACATCTTTATGTTTTTTCTTGGTGAGTGTGTTTTGAATGGCACTAGATAGTATGCATTATCTCTTTGTCTACATTTTTTTTCTGAATAAATATATACAGCGTATATATATATATATATATATATATATATATATATATATATATATATAGTATATTACTAGAGACATTTTTTATGTTAATTATCTAAACTGCTGCCCTTCTACCATTTTGCACCATTTTTATTTATTATTTTCTTAACTCCTTAATGACAAAGCCTGTACATGTACGGGCTCAAAATGCATTGTTTTCAATGGGTTTAGGGACCGCCCATTGTCCTTAAGGGGTTAAAAAACAAGATGCATTGTACACAGCTCATGTCTCTCAGTATAAAAGCCCTAGGCTGACTGACCAAAAAAAGGAAAGAGAAGCAGAAAATGAGAGATGGAAACTTTCCGGTACACAAAACACCTTTTCCAATAAACAAGTGAACAGAGCTGAAAACATTACTGAAAGGAGAACCAAACACGAAAATCACAAATTGCTGATTTCTGTTATTTGCCGGGAGATCCCTTGTGACCCTCTAGAAACAATGAAAAAGGGATATTTCTAACACATCAGCCTCAAGGAATTTAGCTCACACTCAAGGTGTTCGTCAAACCTAAGGTTGTTTTGTTAGCCACACATTGATTTTTTTTTTATAGTTATATAATATTAAACCTGACTTTGCAGACACAACCTTTGCTTAGTTGACAACATTTTAAATATAATTTACTTTTAGTCCCTGAATGGTTTTGTTTCCCAATTGGAAACAGATCAGTTGAAGAGGCAATATCTTGTTGGCATAAGGTTCTGTCGTGTAAGATAAAGGGACAGTAAAAGACTTAGATAATATCTTTCTTTCTTTCTTTTCATACAATTTTTTGTTTAGGTTTTTGGTCCTTTTGTTTTCAGACAACAAATTTCGCCCCCTGCCCTTTCGGTTTGGATAAAATTCAGAGGGCTTTTTCCACTCCAAAATGAAACTTGTTGTCACTTGCCCTCTTTAACGCTCTGTCACACTCTCATTCACTTTCTCATTCTCTCTCAATGTTTCCTTCCTTATGGATTCTCTTAGAAAGGTGAATTTGTCTGCAATACTCTGGCTTTTTGGAGTACTTCCACAAAAGGCCGAAGCCATGGCACGTACTACAGGGTCTTCTCTGGTCTGTTCCTCAAATTGGGGAAGAAGGTGTGAGGAAGCACTCTAGCTTAATGAAGCTGATACTGGGAAAAAGCAGCTGAAGGAAAAATACACAATAACAGGCAAGAGATGAAGCGGTGCTGCAGAAAATGAGGCACAGAGAAGGTAGGAAGACATGTGAGAGAGTGAGGAAGTGTGAGCGTGTGTGAGATAGAGAGCGAGAGTATGAGAGTAATGAGTTCTCTGCCTTGTGTTCATTTTTTTTGTTGGGGGTCCCTCCTCGTTTTTGTACATACTGCTGGAAAGATTCCTGATAACATGTTAGTACTTTGCTGCCCCATAACTGGCTGGAGTGAGTGTTTGCTGTTTGATACAATGATGCGGTAATATCAGACACTTTATTTTTATTTAACATTTATTTAATGTGGTTTGCTTTAGTCTGATCAGACATGCTGTAAATTGTGGAAGAAGCTCTCGATGTTCTGCGTTGAGGATATACGCATGGTAAACCCATGCATCTTTGCATTTAGCTAGCATTTTCCTAATGGCCGTGGGATTAGATGCTGCTCAATGTACATTTAGTGTGCAATCTACTTTTCCCAATTAAAGTGAAGTTCTTAAATGCCTCATTGAATCAAATGTACTCAAAATAGACATACGTCTTAGGCCTTACACCGTCAAGATGACACTTCTTATCCAAGAATGGGATAGAAAATAAATATTGGAAAGACTACTATGCCATTTACTTTATTTATTTGATAAACATTTGCCTTTCATGTGTTAACACTTGGGTTGTGTGTAACTTTTCCATCCCTTTGGCACTTAATAGCAAAGTATTGGCTAAATAACTCACACAGACAAAAGGTACAGAGTGAACTATGAAAAATAATTTCCTATTTCAAGTGTGTCTTATACAAGTACAAATGAAGATGTTTTATAAATATACACATTGATCAAACCTCCATGCTTCTCAACAGTCGTTCATTAGCGACAGGAAAGCATATATGCCAACATTACTTCTGAAAGGATTACTACATTAAGACTGCAATTATCATCATCTCGGTGGGTAATATTTCACTTTACTGAAAGATCTATCACTGTAAAAAGCCTGCTAGCTATTAGAGTATTTGTTTAAGTGCTATTTTTTCCCAAAATGTATGGATCTTAATGTCAAGGTTTGTTTAAGAATATACTTTATCAGCAGCCAAAATGAGTCCTGGGGTAGATCATGGTGATGTTAAACCCTTACAGCAGGCTTTATAAGATACAGGCAGAAAAACAGTAGTTTTTACTTTCAGTCCATTCCATAGATTAATAGCTATTGTATATAAATGGTGTTGGCAGAAAACTAACTGGACAATCTAGTCTGCCTGTTTAGAATCAATTCTTATTTTTTAATTTATAAATATATTTTTATGCTCAGTCCAAGCTTCCTTGAATTCCTTTATTTTTTTTTTCTTTTGAGAACTTTTGAATTGAAGTTTTGAATTGAACTTCTGAGAAGGTACTGTTTCTTTTATTTGCACAGTACCTTCAATCCTACAATACTTGTCATATATTTACAATGCTGTCAGGTTATCTGGTCTGTCTTTGCACACACATATCTATGAATCTGTTTGAAAGAATTGGTAAAATTGTATTGAAGCCTGCACGTGAAGCACATTTTGGAGAGTGGACTATTCTGATGATTCCAGTATTTGTATCTATTGGTTACTTTTGTGTAAAAAATAATTTAAAAAATCACTCATCTCTCTTGCCTCTCTTTCTTGCCATATATATATTTTTTAGCTAGAGTTTTGAATTATTCAGGGTACCAAATTGTACATTTAGAATTGCTCCATGAAATTCAAAAGTATCTAGGAAAGCATTGTGCAGAATAAATTCTGTTCTTTCTATATCAATCAATGTACCCAAGATGTTTTTAACTCCATTAGTGAATGTTTGGTTGCTTACATTAGTGTCTCACATCCCCGGTCAATGCTATCAATGTAGGCTTTCTGCTCTTCTAACAGCAGCACAGGTATAAAGCTGTTTGTTTAGTAAAGAACTGTGAAGAACACAATGCTTGATTCATCTGCACTCATCCAAAAGATTCTGGAAGCATGCAACTCATGGGTACTTGAGACATTGCAAAATTCTAGCTTTTTATTTGATTGTCGTCTAACCATACATCTGAAAATCAGTGGGCAGTTTAGGCAGTTCCCGCAGAGGTGCATAGAATTTGATGACAGATAGGAACAATTCAACCAATCTACTCTCCCCATTTTGTCCCTGTAAAAACATTAAACCTTTAGCTTATATTCAGGATAGTCTTATGCATATCATATATTTAAATTTCCTCACTCAATTTAATTCCACCAGTTTTGCTGGAAGGCTCTCCTACTTATATACCACACACTCAGACGTGACTCACTCAGAAATGTTTTGAAGCCATCCCACAAACACTTCCCCATTAATTTGGATTCAATGTCTTCTTGTATCGTTAGAAATTTTAAGTTTCATTATAGTTTAGTTTAGTTTCATTTTCTTGTCTTTTTTGGTAATCTTCAGTGTCATATTATCTATGGTTTTTATTATATATTATCTTGTAACATTGAGGTGCTGTAGATTGCTGTCTTCCAACCCTCATTTGCCTTATGACGAAGGTTCATGTTTTCCTATTACAAAGCATAAATTATTAATTAAACCTCCAACTGAATGCATCAACAGGACATTTAAGCTGTGTGTAGTCGGCATACTTATTGGAGTGTTGGATGTTTTGGTTGAGTGATTATGATGCCTTTTTGACAGCCATACAATTGCTACACACAAGAACCTTTGTATTTATTCTAATAGTTTGTAAAACAAATTTATAGAATAAATAAGAAAATACTAACATAATGTTTGAGAATACAATATCAGTCCAAAATGTAAAATAAGAAAGTCTCTTGTCTCTTATAAGTTTATTTTTGTATTCATTTTAAAACATTTTCATTACTATTCATAAATTATAAATTTTGCACAGACTGGAAAGATACATCTCATAGTTTGAGGGGTGCATTTTTTGATGTTGCCTATTTAGTGTTAGATAGAAAGTGACCTCCTTCACATTCAATTAAAACTGGTCTGGTGAGCAGTATCATTTGACTGGTCAGGGATCCAACTAAAATATGTGTTTCCCCTTATTATGTTTTGGCTCCTGTCCCTATCACAAATCTTTCCGACAATTAGAAAGTTGGCATCGAGTTAAAATCTCCCAGGATAGGAACCGTGGGAATGCTGGAGGTCAGGAACAGGAAATATTGGCAGTTCCAACTGGGAAAGTCTGTTGAAAACATAGAATCTCTGCCAGATGGCTTCGGAACAGAAGAGAACAAGCAGCACTGTACATAATACCTCACATTTAGGGGATTGGATTAATTGCAGACCTGCTTACCTGTCCCATGAGTCTTTGGCCATCTGGTGTCCTCAGCACCTGCCTGCTCTATGCTGCACTATAGCCCATTGATTTTAAAGCTTTATCACTTTCATACAGACATCAGTCTTCCAAATAAGCCTCATTCCACTAATTAATCAAACATACTTGAGCCAAGCATAGGTCATTACGGGAAAACTCTGCAGATCTCTGATTCGCTTTGTTTCTTAATATAGTCAGCTTTTTATTTAACCCATCTTCTAGCATAATTTCCAAAACATATTTTTAGCCAAACATTATTCCTGATGCAGATGGACAGTGACGTCTGCCAAACATTTGGCAGCTTGCATTATTCAGAATTTAGAAAGCTTGTGATTTGCAGCAGAATTAGTTGGTTTAGCTGTTTTTTTTTCTTGTTTAGGAGGGGGATAAACCTTTGCAGATGCGCATGTACTTCTAAAAAATTTCCAAAAGTAACTCTTGAAGGGCAAAATAACTAAATGGATGCTCAATACAGAAAAAAATATTTAAAGCAGATACTAAAGAGAATACCAATAAGAACTACGGTTGTTTCAAATATAAAGATGTTGAATATGATTTTGTAGAAGCTACAGAAAAAAACTAGTATACTATCAATATATAAAAATTATATATATATATATATATATATATATATATATACACACTGTATATACATACATCTTTCCTGTGAGCACTGTGATAAATTCTAAACTAAATTATTTTCTTTTGGTTTTCTTACTGAAGTTTATTCTTACCTATTAACTTTGATTTAAGTATTTGACAGTGTTTTGATTCTAAGCAGTAACAGTTAATCAGGGTTGATGTGTGGATCAAGTGACTTATAAACCAGCGAGGTTCATTATTAACTTGCGCCATGCAAGGAGACATTACCAAGTCTTGATTCAACCTCCTTACCATAGCAATTTCGCATGCATGGAATTAGTAAAGGAAGACAATTTTCAAATACATAAAAGTTTTTGTCATTGGTGTTCCCATGGAATACCGTTCCATCAACTCAAACTAGAAACTAGACTATTGAAAAAGCAAACGCTAATTAGGAGAGAGTTTTACCACTGAGGAGAGACATACACCCCAGAGAAATGAATCTATAAAATGGAGAAACTTTTTTTTATTTGGTCAATTATAACGATATGTTTTAGCAGTTTCTGGTCCCAGAAATAAATTTAAGCTAACAATATTAAGTGGTAAGTAAAAAAGTAAAGTGTACCTGCAAATACCCCTTGCAATGCTGGCACAGAATGAAACGTTTTCCAAATACCCTTGCAATGGTGGCACTGTTAAAAAGTATTTTATACGTAACTTTTGCAATGCTTGAAACTATTTAACCTTGCAATGAAAGAGTTAAAATATCCATGTTAAACTGCCTGTGGACACTTCTGTGTATGTGCTGAGTGTTTGTTTTACAATTTTATATTGCGGTAATGAGTTTACATCTGTCTAGAAATCTTTAGATCTACTTTTTATCCATCAAGAAAATCTGACCAAAAATTTGCATTTTAAGACATGCTAAAAATGTTTAGGTGAGATTATTTCAGTTCATCACTATGTAGCCTATGTCACACTGTCAGCATTCATTTAAAAAGTCCAGACCCCCCCCATGAATTGGACGAAAACAAAGCAAAAAGCTCTGCATTTTCATATGAAATATGTAGGCCCACATTCTCTCACTCACTCTAAATGTTTCCCTATGTTCTCGTAAAAATGCCCTCCGAATTTTGAGCCAAACTGAATGGACAGGGAATGTAATTCCTTTGCCGAAAGATTAGTCCAAATAATTCTTTACTGACATTAATGTGTATATTCTATTGTGTATATTCTATTCCAGATGGATTGTGTATATTGTTTACATTTTCTGCTGAAAAATGGAAGGGAAAGTTGGCATCTTTCCAATCTCAGATAACCTTCTACCCAATCGGAGATGAATGTGCTGGAACAAAACAGTTTTCTCGTACAAAGTGGTGTCCTGCTATGCTCTTAATAGTGTACCAGCTGCATTAGTCTTTGCTAAAGAAGGACTTCGAGCAGACTCAAACATATAAGGTGATACAAAGTGTTGAGTAAACACAGATGAAAAGTAGCAGCTTTGATATTCTTGCCAAGTGCACACTTGTTAATAAACACTTGCAATAAAAAAATGGGGTAAAACGGGCCAGCAGGAACAAGATTTTTAACAGATTGCCTCCGTAAGCTGCTTCAAATGGAAGGAGGCAGATTTCTGTTCGTTTCATGTTTGTATTTATTCCTGGCATGCCTCTTTACTTCTCCATCTTGATGGATTAACAGAACAATTGTTTTTGACTTAGACGAATAGAGCCTCTAAACAATATTCACCAAGAAAAAGTGCTGATTTGTGTAATTTCACATGTAAGATTAGGTTTATAATAATATCTCCATCTTTACCATATTGCAATGTAATGATGTTACTTTCAATTCTTTGCAACAGAAAAAAATAACAAAATCACAATCATATTGTGAGTAAAATAAATACAAAGCATCCTTTTATAGTGAATTGTTTATGGGTTCCATGTCAGAGTGACTATCGAAAAAGCAGTCAAACACACATTTTTTAATTGTCTTTTTCCATTGGTATCTTTTTTATGTGCCAATTCATGTTATTTATTAAACACTATGAATTGAAACACTAATGACAATGACACTTTAGAGGACAAACCACTACAAATGAATCCATCTAAGAAGCATTCTACTGTTGAGAGCTCTCTTAACAATTTACTTTAACGTTATTCCTTTGTTTTATATGAATCCATTTAACATGAAAGACAGAGGAGCCTTGAATATCTCTGCACAGTAGATGACAACGCACGTACGTACACATTTTGTGAAGTGATTATCATGCGCTCTTCTCTGTCACTGAATTCATAGCTGGGTTTTCTTTACTGGCTGTGCATTTTCAAAGTGATATTGTATAATAATATACATGCAAGCTTTTTATTTGATTAACTCTAGCTAGTATTTTTTGTGTTGGGGAGGAATAGATGGTGGCTTCCATATTTAATGACTTTAATGAAGTTCAGGCCTAGTTCAGTTCTCCCTGTAAATAATATACACATTAACAAGCAATCTTGCTCTAACAACATTCACTAACACCCACTACAGTACCATACACTTACAAATACATACAAACACTTCTGCTCCATCACTGGAGCCACTAACCTTAAGCTCATCCTTGACACCCCTGACACCATACGGACATACCACCCTCCACAATTTGCACTAATTTTGCCAATTATTGACAGGAAAGCACTCCCATTGATTTCAACAGTTTCTGCACATGTCACCACGAGGTCTCTTTTAGGCCCTCTGGAAATCTCACTTGAGCCAGGTCTGGAGCTGGCTGGAGGTAAGTATCAACACGTGCATTTCTGAGCAGGATATGCATTCAGCAAAACAAATCTCCTGAAGGCAAGGAGCTGGAGAAAATTCTGATGCTTTTGAATCCATACAAAGTTAAAATATTACGTGACATTCAGCTATCATGCTTTAAAGTGCATAGGATGGCGAGAGTGTACCTTTAAATAAATGTTCTAGACCCAATGGCGGTTGAACTGACAAACTAGACCGTTACCCAACACATATCCATGAGTTTTTGTTGGCATTAAAGGGAGTAAAGCACTAACGTGGGTGCAGAGGGTACATGGCCTCTAGGAGCCCTGATAACAGAGACATCCAACAGGGTCACGTAATACATATAATATCGCACCATCGTAGAAGCAGTAGCAAAGTGGGCAAGCCATAGTGAAGAGAGAGCTCTAGGTAAGAGGTAGAGCAGGAGAGAGAGCAAGCAAGCTACACTGCTTCTACGATGGGGCGATATTATATGGATTATGTGACCCTGATATTATATCGATTATGTGACTGATGTCTCTGTTATCGGGGCTCTTGGGTGCCATGTACCATCTGCACCAATGTTAGTGCTTTACTCCATTTCATACCAACAAAAACTCATAGTTATATGCTGGGTATGGGAGAGGATGAGAGGGGGAAGGGGGAGAGAAAGAAAGAGGAAGAGAAAGAGAGGGGGGGAGGAGAGAGAAAGACATGGGAAGGAGCGAGGAAGAGGAGGAAAGGATGAGGAGAAGATATGAGAGGAAAAGGAAGAAGAGGAGAAGGTGAGAGAGAAAGAGAGGGTAAGGTGCTAGTATGTGTGAGCATAGGGTGTTGTGTGTAAGCATTTGTGTGAACATATGGTGTATAACTGTATGGGGAGCATGTGTGTTAGAGTATATATATGTACTATATAGAGTATGAATACTGTACTATATGGTACTGTGTATTGTTAATTACTAAGAGGTGGCTTCTGATTATATGGAAATGTATACTAAACATATTTTTATTAGCGAAAATCCAGATTTTCTTTATTGTCTTGCATGTAGCAGCAACCTGTTTTACTTTGCCCAGTGTTTTTTGTGCTGCTGTAATCCCTTTATAGGGATGGGAGGGGTAAGGGGACTGTATCTAAGCATAAAATTAGTTAGTCTACATCAATTGTTTTGCAGCTGGCAAATGGAGTGTACAATTAACAATTAAATATTAACCCCTTTTCCATGTTTTCTCTTGGTTTCCTTTAAAAGAATCGTATTATCAAAATTCAATATAGTTGGTAAGTGCTTATACAAATATACATTTATAACCAACATGTCAAGTTTCAAGGGGATAATGCATCAAACCGCCTTTGCAGAAAAAGAGAAAATATATTTTCCTAGTAGCATGTTAATACCAAGCAAAAAAAAACTGCATTGCCACAACTAGAAATTGTTTTCTAATATTAAAAGACTGCATTCAATAAACATAATTGAGCTGCATGGATCAATGTTACAATGTAGCCTGGACAAAATACCTACAGAGAGCATATGTGCTGCCTTTCTGACACTGTATTATATTTCTCAGAACTCTGAAAGCTTTTTCCACAGTACAGTGCACTAAGCACCATAAACCCCTTATAATGGTGGCCATTATAACCATATGAAAGGGCTTCCCTATTTATTTGATTTGACACATATTGTTGTTCTCTGATCCAAAGCAGTGATTCAAGAAAGTTTCTAGAAAGCTAATCGAACATGTAGGACTCTTTAAGTTTGTCATTGAATCCTCAGTAAAATGGTTCATTCTTGTGACTCTTCTGTAGTCAATAATATTAGGTCCTCAAAACATTTAGTTTTGTGGATAACATAATTATACACAATTGTATGCAGATTTAAGTAACTATAAGTAGCAAACACACATAATTAATGTGTACAACAATTGTACTACAATAGAAGAAGGCACAGTTTCCTAATTTCTTCAAAGTTGTTTCACTCATCTTGAGAAAAGAAAAAAAAAAAATGTTATTTTCCTGTTAAATATATTTCTTTCCATTTCACTCCAAAAAGAGTGTTGAATGGGTGTACAACAATCAATATTTTAGGTTGTAATATTCTACAATTTGTATTTGATTCAACAATAGTCATAAGTAACAATGTAAGCATTTGTTGTATTTAATTCCGGGCTGGATTTACATTTCATGTACCCATAGGCACCGATAGAAAAATAAAGGGGATAATAAGTGGATCACATTTTTAGTATAAGTGTGGGTTGTGGACCTACAACTAATTAACTCCTCTCTGACTTCTGCAATTCCCCTAAAAAGTGGCGCTTTTGGTACATGATTAGTATATCTCACATGGGACCCAGACATATATACTATTTAGATAAGACACTTTTCAGGGATGTCTTTTTTTGGTTTTAGGGAGTTTTTCATGTGAATTAAATCAATCTAATTTGTATCAAAAACTAAACTCTTGGTCCTTCTTACCTCAAGGGAAGAAGACCACAATTACTCCTGGGCTTCCCTGGTTTGAAGAGTTTTGGCCACCTAAATCTTTTTGTGTTTTATTAGTGAGATATTTAATAGATGGAAAAAAAACTCCAACCAGAATATACTCTAGATTCTATGCATTATTGATATATTTTCAGATTTTAAAGATTAAGATTAAGATGTCATATTTAATAATAAAATACTATTTTTCCCTATTTATCCCTAAAAGGGATAAATTATGATTATTTTCTTGTGGAAGACTTTAAATGTCCTGCACAGAGCCCTTGTCACGGACTGGGTCCAAGCTGGTGACTGGAAGGACCCAGCGCGCCCGATGGTTGTATGCAGGAGTCACGATGCAGCAGTGGAGTCTGGGGCAGGGCCTGGTTGCAGGGAGACCACACTCGCCCAGGCGTTGAGCACCTAGGTTAGTGCAGCCAAACACCAGCGCCCTGATATGGCAGCAGATGGAGTCCAGAACAAAACGAATCCTGCAGGCACCCTGGAGCAGGCATGAAGAATATCCCATGGATCACGAGCAGGATGCTGCAGGCTGGGAGAATGAAGGCCAAGCAAAGGGTTAATGTAGCAGACACATAACAAGCAAGGGAAAGGGAGACCAGGCAAGAAACATGATATGAGATATACACGAGAAGTGGCTAGAAACATGACATGAATAGCGTAAAGTATAAACAGGCACAAGACAAGGAATAAACATAACCTGACAAGACATACATGTTACAGGGCACAACAAAGGACAGGGAAGAAGGCAAGGAACACAGGGGAAGGAGTGAGGAGCCGGAACCCTCGGACGCTTCTTCCTTTAAGCAAGGATAGGAAATCTTAACTGGGACATGGGGAGAGGAGAGAGGAACCAGAATCCTCAGATGATTCAAGGAAGAAGGGCAAAGGAACATAAAAGACAGACAAACATGAATACAGAAACTAGCCTAGGACTACAAGATAACTATTGGAGATTTCGTCACATGATATGGCCATAGTATGCTTAGCCCACCACTACGCCAAAGTACTCCAATGACGGTGGGTCCTAACGCTAATCCCTGCTGACAGAGGTACAAAACAAACCAAACATGGAAACCAAACATATAGCACTGAGACATACCGCAGACTGCAGACTGCAGACTGAGACAAACAGAACACACAGGTGGGGCACACCTAATAAAGGAAGCAGAGCTGAAGCAAAGAGCCGGAGCAGAAGCAAGGAATGGAAAATAGAGCAAAGCAAAAGGAAATCCAGGAACGGATCAAAGAAAAGCAGAGAAACTACAGCAAGACAGATATGCAGCTCCGCAGCCTGGGCAGAACGTAACAGCCCTGACCTAAACTCCCATCGAAAAAACCTTTGGGGTGACTGGAACAGAGATTGCAAGCCAAGCCTTCTCATCCAACATCAGTGCCCAACCTCACACATGCTCTACTGGATGAATGAAGAAAAATTCCCACAGAAACACTCCAAAATATTGTGGAAAGCCTCCCCAGACGAATGGAAGCTGTTATAGCTGAAAAAAAAGGGGGGGCTAACTACATATTATTGTCTATGTATTTGAATGCCATGTCATAAAAGTCCCAGTCAGTGTAACGGTCAGGTGTCCCAATACTTTTGTCCATATATATTCAGTACTGCTCCAAGGGGTGCATGTGCCTATTATCTGCCAGTGCCTGCCTAGTCCCAGTGCCCTACTACTACTACTGCTGCTCCTCTTTTACCATCCTTATTCTGGGGGAACTTTTTTAAAAAAACATTCTATAATATTGGGGAAATGTAGACCTGCATATGCATATCATCTACCAGTGCCTGCCTGCCACGACCCAATGCACTACTACTACTGCTGCCCCTCTCTCACCTTCCTTACACTGGGGGATTAATTCTTATTTTTTCTAAGATAGGGAGTCAGTCTTGTGGATGTGTGTTTGTGTCTGTCCTGCCCTGTTCCTTTCCCTTCTAGCTCAATGCCCATCCTTACTCTGGGGAATCCATTCTTATTTTTTGTAAATGAAATGTGTTGCCCAAAACCAAATGCACCAAAAACAAAACAAAAAGTTTCATCAATACTTCTTCTTTGGTATTACTAAAATAAAACGCCTTTATGTAATATAAAGAAAACATTATACATATATATAGATGGCACTGGCTCCATTTTGTTTTTGTGTGAGTGTTATATTCTAAAATATAATGTACATATTCTCTGGCCTAAAATACCTGAGAAGTGGCTAGATTAACATGACCTTGTGTTTATTTTCAGTTTGTTTATATGTTGATATGTTATGAGTTATTATACAGCCCCCCCTTTGTTCTGTCTATGTTTTGATCCACAACATTGGCCAGCCATATTTCTAGGCTTGATCACCAAGCTAAAGGTCTGCATCTGCTTTTTTTTTACCACGAAAAAAAAACCATGATTTGGGGTAAAAATATATATATTAATGCACACATTGTGGCACTTTGATCAATGCATGTATGCATTGTCTCTGCATGTTGTTTTGAATGTAGCTTAAAGTCACTTTTCTTTCAGACTATTAGTTCTTTAATTGCTTTGTCAGTAACAATTTATCAGGAATGGTTTGTCAGCAGACTTCTATTTCAGCTTATGATGATCAAATATGTTAGAACATTCTAATATACCACTTGTGAAAGAGCATCTTGTTAGAATCTGATATAAACTGAAATATCGAAAGTGAAGTTTCAGTTTGCTTTGTAAAAAGTTGCTCGTGTTTAACCCCATGACAACTGGAAAAAGATACAATGTATACATGGTTTGTATTATATAATTCAATATATATATATATATGACAAATTGAAAGAAAATGTATATATCTTCAATGCTCTTCTCTACATTACTGCTTGTTTTTCATAACATTTCACCTTTGTGCCATACATTATTATTACTATTATTTTTTATAATTACAGGTGATTTATTTTTAAATAATTACTAACATGTTTAACATTGTGCATAAAGGTAAAACACCAGAAAAAAAGGTGCAGGGAACAAATGAACAAATATGTCTTGCAGCAGGACACAATCTACGTCACAGACATCTACATCAGGATGGATTTTTCACACTGCATTGTCGTTTATACCCCCTTAGTGTTTTTGCCCCTTGAGTATTGATGCCCCAGCCAGCAGCATTTTAGTATAGATTAATGTGGTGCCCCCACACCCTTGTATGATCGCCTCCAGCCACCACTATTTGTATTAATGCCCCCAGCAAGCCCCTCCCTTACTATTGATTTATGTGATGGCCCCATCGCATGTATGCATTAGACATGCATTTTTAACTACATAATGAGTACTTATCTCTTTGAAGTAAAGACTATGATTGAAACATGATTTCAAAATTACAGCTGAACTGGCAGTTTCGTTAATATTAGACCCTGCTGCCGATATATATAAATATTAGCCCCAGTTGCCGATATATATTAATATTAGTCCCTGCTGCCGATATATATACATATTAGATCCTGCTGCTGATAGCAGGTGTAGATCAATACATTAACACTCAAACCCAGCTTTGCATGCATAGATCAATTGAAATTCACTTGCGATCTCAGCACTGAAGGTATATATCAAATAAACAGAATCAGACATACAAATCCTGTATTTACAGGTATAGATAAATAATGTATGGAAACATAGCATAGCAGATATGGATCTACAAAATAACACACAAACCCAGCTTTGCAGGTATAGATCAATTGGAATTCACATAAAAACATGACATTAAAGGTATATTTAAAACCCCCTAAATTACAGGCATAGATCACAGGTTGCACACCCTAAAGTCCAATAGAACCTGGCCAGTACCCAGATAACACACATAAGATTTGCTATCTTTGTTCTCAAATAGCCCAGCACAAGTCAACTTTGTCCCCAAACAAGCCATCTTTGTCCCCAAGGTTCAAACATCCTGCTAGTGCCATCTTTGCCCTTCCACAATTATACATCTATGATACACACATTCTCATTAACTCATGCTCTCCCTCATTCAGACAATTCAACCATACATGAACTCGTGCTCTCCCTCATTCAGACAATTCATCCACACATTAACTCAAGCTCTCCCTCATTCAGACAATTCACCCACACATTAACTCATGCTCTCCCCCTCATTCAGACAATTCATCCACATATTAACTCATGCTCTCTCTCATTCAGACAACTCATCCACATATTAACTCATGCTCTCCCTCATTCAGATAATTCATCCACATTCATTCCTCCCTTATCACCTTCTACTTTTCTCTCTCCCTTATCACTTTCTACCCCTTCTCCCTACCTTATCTCTTTCTACCCCTTCTCCCTCCCTTATCACTTTCTCTCCTTTCTCCTTCCTTTATCACTTTCTACCCCTTCTCCCTTATCACTTTCTACCCCTTCTGACTCCCTTATCACTTTCTAACCCCTCTCCCTCCTCTTTCCCTACTCACTATCTACCCTCTCCCCCTTTGTAGTTCACACACCTTTAAGTTCTGCGGCCGGAGAACGAGGCTTCCGTCTTCCTGCTCTTCTGAGCGCTGGATATGATGTCATATGAAACATGAAAACATGAAACGCTGGCACTGGGACGGAGGTAGAGGCCTCGTGGAGGAGACTGAAGGGGACCGAGTGGTTGTTAGGCACTCCTCTCTCTCCTCCGTGTCAAAAATATAAAAGTGTTTGAGGCTGCCCAGGACTTAAAATCCCATTGCGAGACTGTCCTGGGCAATCCGTTGGGTGGTTCCAAATTCGGCGGGGTGGCAACAGGGGGGGCAATGAATAACCTAGGGGGGGCAATTGTCCCCCCTTGCCCCCCTGTAGCGACGCCACTGATGTCTTGCTTTCACGTCATATTGTTATTGAGGTGGAAAAAAGATAAAAGTACATTCCTTTCTTTTCATTCTTTTCAATATATTTAATGCCAGGAGATCAAGCACCACTTATATTAGACACTTCTGTCTTCTTTCGTTAGGGCTTCTCTCTTCTTTCTGGCTGGTAGGGTTGCCACCAGCCAGAAAGAAGAGAGAAACCCTAACGAAAGAAGACAGAAGAGTGGTGGCAAAAGAGAGTGGTGGCATCACACCTCACTTCCATAACAACAGACCATCACACCTCATGCCAATCAAATCCAGTAACCTCACACCCATCTTCTATTTTCTTTCACTCTACTACTGTTTTTCTTATGTCTTCCTCTTTCTTCTTTATCTCACTTTTTTCTCACAGCTGTTTTCTCTGTCCCTATCATATATTCACTTTATTCTTATCTCTTTCATTCGTCTCTGTCTCTTTCCCTATTTTATTCTTTCTTTTTCCCTTTTTATCTTTTTTTTCTAACAAAATTTCCACTCCTTTTCTTTTTTCACTTCTTAACCTTCTATCTGTATTTATTCTCTCTTCACCACTTACGCTTCTTCCTCCTTTTCCTTTTCTTTGTCTTCACACATCACAACTCACTCCCTCACATACCATACCTCACTTCCAGCACACCAGATGCCCAGCCATCACATAATATGCTCATTACATCAAGTCACCATACATCACAGCCAGCCATCACACATCAGACCCATCATACCCACTCACTCCCTACTCCTTCTTACCTTGAGCAGAGGTAGGATATCCAGCAAAATAGGGTGGGCTAGACCAGAGGAAGCAGGAACGAAAGCAAGGGCCATGTCAAAACAAACACTTGGGGGAGTGGCTGGAAGAATTAGAGATAGATAGTCCCTCAAGTGTCTCTCTATTGGTGCTGGCTGCTGAAGAGGAAGCTCACCGGTTTGATCCCTGCTCTCCTTATCACAATATAAAAAAGGCTTTGCATTGGTGGCATTTGACTTATCCTGGCACCAGCTTTAAATGGCTTATTACCAGCAGGGCGGCAACCCTAGTTGTTGTGTGCTCAAGGGGCAGCTGCTTTGGGCCCCCAGGAATCACTGGACCCATGGCCTCTTTTGCCCTGTATTTAAGACGGCCTTGCATATGTCCATCTTTACAATGAGTCCCATTATTCACTGTGTGATGATTACAATTGTAGCTACACCCTTTTTGATTCCCCGGCAGTACAGCATGTTGTCTTGGGCGACCATACACACTGGTGCTATGATGTTCAATAGGCCGGTTACAGGGGAAGTCTCTGATATCCCCAGCAGTAGGCAGTAAAAAGGTGGTGCATGTTCTTAAATCACTAACCACTGGGATATGACATCATATCATGCTCTGCAGTGAAGATAGTGGCCACGGTGTGGGCAGTGGGGGGAACTGTCCTGTATCAGGCTTGATCATTGCTCAGTCCCTAGATTGCTATAGTAATTTAGGTAAAGGACATAATTGACATAAAGGACATAATTGAGACATTAATATAATGCATGTAAAGAGGGTTTCTTCTTCTGTAGTAATAAAATGTGGTTTTCCAGCTGCAGAACATGACAAGTGAAAAGTGACTTCGAAACCTGTTTTTTTTTTTTTTTAAGTCAATGTTCCAATTACTGGCAAATAGCTAGCACTTGAAAGAACTCTGCATATTAATTTTGGGAAGGCGGACGCTTATTGAATTACAGGGAACAGTCTCTCTGCATGGAAATAATTTTACATGCATACATATGATACAGTCATTTTTTATTCCATTGCTGGAGGGGGTGGAGATAGAAATGCATATACTGTAAGAAAATAATTCTAGGTTTATATTTCTCCTGGTTCGCAAAATTCCACCCGCAGAACTGAGCGGTATATTTAATGAAATATATAATGAATGCCGCATAGGCAACAAATCTACACATATGCAATTGTTTCATTCCTTTAATGCTGAAGCTTTTGTATATGCAGTTAGTTTTTAGCAATGCTGCTATTAGCATTAAGCCTGCACATAAGTAATATTAATCAATTTTTATTTTTTTACTTTTTTTTCTGTCAATAAAGAGAAAAATGTACAGGACAAAATGTACAAATGTTGTACAGTTGTACGCAAAGTGATCTATTGATCAGCCATAGCTTATAAAGTCACATCTATCTTGGTACAGACAATGGAGCAACAAGCTCTGGTGATGTGATGCTAAATCTCTATGAATCACGATCTGCTCCATTCATTTGAAAGAGCAATGATGTTGTGTGCAATGCCAAACTCCTTCACCAATTAGGCAGAAAGCACATGTATTTGGCATTATCATACCTCCCAACCTCCCATACCTTCTACCTGGTGAATTGGCATGCTGGCGCAGCTTGGGAGGTTGCACTACTTCAGCATTACAGCACAGATGAAATCTGGATTGCGCAATTGTGGTCTCGAATCCCACTGTCCTCCCGAGATCTACCATAAAGGCTAGAGTGGCAAAATTGGGCCTGTCCCGTATAAAGTGGGACAATTGGGAGGCATGCAGAATGTCAATTATCAACTATATCATAAAAGCAAACCTGGACAACTAGGAAATAGGGGTAATGTCCACTTATCCACTCCATGGAACCTTGCCTCTGATCATCGAACATTATGCTTCTTCTTCTATTTGGGCTGTTATGTTAGGTCAGACAAATATCTCCCCAATTGACCAATATGTATCTGTTACATGGTACCTTTAATTTCTTCTTTTTGTTTGTGGAAGATCATATTTAATGATATTCAAAATATTTTGAGCTTGTTTTATTACTTGATGCTGGTCTAACACAACAGTTAGAATTTGTCCATAATATGTATATCTGCCTTTAACCCATGTCTCTTATTTTATAAGAGAGGAGAACATTGTGCATATTATAATCACTGTCACAG
Source organism: Spea multiplicata (assembly GCA_009364415.1). NCBI lineage: Eukaryota > Metazoa > Chordata > Amphibia > Anura > Pelobatidae > Spea > Spea multiplicata. The sequence continues at coordinate 4,935 of VKOC01002919.1, read as the reverse complement.
GCGAGCTGTGTGTATCATAAATTCCACAATGGACCCATGGGTTCGAAAGCAGCAGCAGTTTGAATATGTACCAAAAATACAATTAATACCATCAATGTTGTCTGCGGCACTGCAGAACACACATTTGTTTCAGATCAATTCCGTTCTATACACCAGCTGCTGTGAGAGACTTACTTTAAGATTCTTACAATTTAAGTTAAATTATCTAGACAAGATGCAAATGCATACTTCGTTTAAAGGCTATAGATTCAATTTAGTTTCTTTATTTGCATGATTTATGCAGTATTGACCTTTTTTGTAATATGAAAATGATTAAAGTGACTAAATGTAATAAAATAGTTCTTGCCAAGGATATCACGTTTAATTAATTAGTTTTCGCAAGGGAGATAGCTAATGTTCTATAATATAAAAGACAAGAATTGGACAATGCAATGGTTAAAGGTCTATGTGTATTCCTTATGTTTTAACACATACAATTAATTACTTGCATACATTTCTCTCGATGTGCAATGTTTGTTGCTTTGTTTTCAGTAATATCTGCAAATGGACAAAACGGTACAAAATGGTTCAAAATGATGATAAACACATGAACAACACAGTAAATGATGCACCCATATATGAGACAATGTAACCCTCACTGTATCAATATAGTGGGTTACACAGAAATATACACAGATCAGCCATAACATTATGACCACTGACATGTGAAGTGAATAACACTGATTATCCTGTTATCATGGCACCCGTCAGTGGGTGGGATATATTAGGCAGTAAGTGAGGAGGACTTTAACAATGGCCAAATTGTGATGGCTAGAAGACTGGGTGAGAGCATCTCCAAAACTTCGGCTCTTGTGGGGTGTTTCCAGACTGCTTTGGTCGGTAACTACCAAAAGTGGTCCAAGGAAGGAAAAGCAGTGAACCGGCGACAGGGTCATGGGCGGCCAAGGCTGATTGATGCATGTGGCGGGTGAAGGCTAGCCCGTGTGGCCAACAGACGAGCTACTGTAGCTGAAATTGCTGAAAAAAGTTCAAGCTGGTTCTGATACAAAGGTGTCAGAACACACAGTGCATCACAGTTTATTGTTTATGGGTCTAACCCCTCTCCCCTACTGACAGTGCCTGCAATGGGTACGTGAGCATAAGAACTGGACAATGGAGCAATGGAAGAAGGTGGCCTGGTCTGATGAATCATGTTTTCTTTTACATCACGTGGATGGCCGAATGCCGTGTGCTTTGCTTACCTGGAGAGCACATGGCACCAGGATGCATCCATGGAGGGCGTCACCTCGCAACTTACAGGATCTGCTGTAACGTCTGGGTACCAGATACCACAGCACACCTTCAGAGGTCTAGTGGAGTCCATGTCTCGATGGGTCAAGACTGTTTTGGTGGCATCTAGTTGTGAGGGAACTTTGTGAGAGAAAATTGTTTGGTTTGAAATTTATGGTGAAATGGGGGGGTTTGCAATATGTTGTTTTTATTTTATTTTTTGTACTTTTACAATTATATCATGGCAAAGGACACATATTTTGTCCTAAACTAGGTATCTATGAGCAGCTTAACCTGAAAAACTACTTTCCCCTGGCACTACTACCAGACCCCTGGCACTCAAAGGGTTAATTTCTCCACCATACTTGCACATGCCCATCAGCATTCCCATTGAGATTAGTGAGCGTAGAAGTAGCCAATTCATGCATGTGCATCTATGATACATGCCGTTGTCTGCTGCTAATGCCATTGATTTCATTTGGACCTCCGCTCCCTTTGACTAGAATAGTAGTAATACTTGAGCAACTGCTCACAGCTTTCAGCAAAGGCAGCTTTTTGACATTGACTAAGTCCAATAAGTAAAGAATGTCTGTGCCAATTTACACGCCATAAAATGAATTGAAGTCCATGCAAAATGCGTATGCATTTACCCTGAAAATACAGCTATAATGGACCTTTAATAAATATAGGCCACTATATCTGATTTTTATCTCATATTTCTTTCCATTGCAATCTATGGAAAGATTGACATTCAATTATTTGTGATAGCGTTATCTCCGGCATTGAATGCAGCTCAATGCCTTATTTCCATAATAATATTTGTCTTTGAAGATATTAACCTTTCAACCAGGACTTTTCTTTTCTTGCTGGAATATTAACTATGATGTGCAAAAATCTTTTATTTTCTGATGATTCATGCACAAATAGTAATTAGGTTGCAGGCAAGTTTTATATTGCAAAGAAATCCTTAAATTTCAAAAGATGCTATCCAGTCTTCTGTTATACATTCATTAACAAGGGGTATTGATTTAATGTACTCACAAAATATCTTGGTTGATAAACAATGTATTATGCTTGCAATATAATATTGTTTTTTTTAATATTCCCAAGGACATTGAATATTCTTTTCATCTTATCACTGTGATTTTTTTTAATATGCCTATGTTTTGGTTTGAAGCTGAAATTGTCTGTACTATTATATATATATTTTTCTTAAATATCACAATGTATCAACAATCTATTCACTATTCACGGTGATAATAATGGAAAAGTTACACACAAAAAATCATGATACATTCATAAAATATATGGTTATCATACAAGTCTTTAGGGGCTCTATTCTAAACTATGTGATTAGAGTCAAGGTTATTGTGGTGGCAGTCACTTTGATTATATAGTAAAGCCGAATATGACATCAGAAATATAGATGACTCTAAAATTCCCAACAATTTATCAAAGGTTTCCATCAGGCGGTTTGGTTAAACGTCTAGGGGTTGTACTATAGGGTATGATTACTATTTTGGTGCACTATATACATCCGTGAATACACATGAGGCATTTACACAGCAGTAAATCTCCTGATGAGATTGTGGTTTGAGACATGAGAACTGACCAGTCCTTGGGTTGGATAATCTGGTGGAAACTAATGGTGTTTTACTCAAAGCAATATGAGTTTAGTGACTGAAATCACTTTTCCTTAGTGACCAAAAAACTTTTAAAATAAACATCTCAGCATAATATATAGAGAGTTTGTGTGTACCCTTTAAATATCTGTGTAGTAGAAAACACTTTTTGAGAATGGTTCACAGCATGAACTATTCATACATTACAAATGACCTGTTTTCTTCACTGTCTCTTGGGTGGTTGGGTTTAAAAAATATATACACATCTTTAAAGAATAGAGAACCTTGTTTGGCCATAACTTTACATTTGCCAGCAGTGTTTGAGAGAAATTAAGCCTGGCATCAGCTCAATAAAAAATAGATCACTTCCGATTGTATTGTCTTTAAGCTGCAGTTCCACGCTGAGCATACATATCATGTACACGCTGTTAAACTCTGTGTGATATTGACAGTAAGCATACTTTCTCACTAGCGAAGTTGTCATAGTCTTTTTTTCCCACTTATCTGAGCATTTTATTATGTTTGACATGTTTTATTAATATAGGAATTATCTGCAGTTTGTAATAACAGACTTGCTAACATTAATGCTAACATTATATGATATGATATGGGCTCAAAATACATATTAAGACCAGTGGCATATTTTTCTTCAGCACAGTCAGCGCCACCAGCCATTCTCTTTATACTACCATCTTTCCTGCTGAAACATGGGATATGATGTCATAAATGGTAATATTGATCGATTGCTCCATGTTGTGTTCAGAGGGACTTCTGCCCCCTGGACCTGCTGCCTTAGGCCTAATTGTTCTAGGCTAGAATACTACACTAATGAAGACTTTGGATTTGAGGTATTTTAGTACATTAATACCAATATCAGAGTACAAAAAAATCTCCCAACTAAGAAAAATGCCTTTAGCTCAATTTGTAATATCTATTTGAAGAAATATTTTGTTACAGTCCCTTCCACACATTGTGTTTTGTAAAATTTCTGCAGAAGCAAAGCCACAGTCTGTCACTAGGCCCCTGGTGTTGGTGCTTTCAATCTAGTTGAGGAGAAGTAACATTAAGTTGGTTACCATCTAACCGGTTTTTCCCCTTACTCTTAGATAGCCATTGATTTAAAAGCCATTCTTATGGCTGGCAGCCATTGGAAAAGACCTTCAGACCCTGGGACATGTGAGTCGTTACCAGTCTCTGCCATAAGGTTATACCAAGATAGTACTATCTCTACTACATTGAAGGTCCCTAAATAAGTGCACTACCATTTCCTTGAGGAATCTGGGGCTGAGGTACTGCAAATTAGATACAGGCTACACTTTTAGGAGGGGTTAATGTGAAAGTGGGCATCATTGTCTAAATATTGTTTTTGCATTTTGTATACCATCTTAAGTTAAGAGCTGTGTTCTAACATAGTTTATAGTTACTGATGTTATTATATCACATATAGTATACTCTGCTACAATATATTTAGTGGATGCCATTCCTCTTGTGAAAAAGGTTCCTGCTGTGCCTGCCTTGTTTTTTTTTGTAAAGTTATTTTCTTAGCGGGCAGTAGCGTTCCTAGCGGGGGGCGGTCCGCACCGGGTGCCGCTCATCACGGGGGTGCCAATTTGCCGGCACCCGGCACCCCTCCAGAGACGGACAGTAATGTCCGCCGCTGGAGGAGCAGGCTCCTCCAGTGGCGGACATTACTGTCCGTCTCTGGAGGGGTGCCGGGTGCCGGCAAAGACCTCCGATACCGCTCCCATGCGATCGTGCGGATCGCAAGGGAGCGGTATCAGAGGTCTTTAACAGACCTCCGGCTCACTCAAGGGAGCCGGAGGTCTGTTAAAGACCTCCGATACTGCTCCCTTGCGATCCGCACGGCAACAGCTGCTGTGCGCCGGGGTCTGTTGTCAGATCCCGGCGCACAGCACTGAAGCCGCGCCCACCGCTGCCCTCTGAACCCGGAAGAAGACAGAGAAGACAGAAGAACTGAAGAAGAGGAAAAGAAGCTGAAAGAAGAAAGGAAAGGTAGGAAAAGCATTAAGTGAGAGTGGATTGG